>CAKNWT010275868.1:0-14681 GCA_932066315.1 Andricus coriarius | reverse complement strand
GTTTTAGACTGCTTGACTTGAACTGGCGAATCAAAGCCGAGCAGCAACGCTGGGAGTGTATTATGTTGTCTGAGTGCTTTTCTTAAACGCTTAGCGTTGAAGGTAGGATGGGAGCGTTGGTAGGAAAGGAGAATTCTGTAAAAGGTAGTTTAGAGTGCTTGACATAAACTGGTTGATCAGGGCCAAATTGCAACGCTTGTAATCGATTCTTTTGTCTGGCCATTCAACTTAAGCGCTTTGCGACAAACTTGGGATGCAATTTTTTGATGGCAAGTAGCGCCTGTCATGCGTTTGTGAATTAGCTATTTGTGTCACCGATTCAGACTAGCAAACGCCTGTTGATAATCGAAATCGAATTTCACGTTTGAAGCTCAATACCATGCAATTATGTGAACGCTTTGTGCATTTCCCAAGCGCTTAGCGCATTGTCCGTACGCTTAGCGCTTATCACTTCCAACGCGATTACATCGCATTATTCGTCCGTACAATTCTTTTTCTGCATATACTTACACAAAAGCAATGCAAAGGGTGGAAAAAAGTATGTGATATATTCCACTCCACAGGTAAAAATATGTACCCAAATCTTACATTTAAATCGTCGTAGCGCAAAAACTGTCCATAATTTGAGATTTTGCCATAAGGATTTTTTGATCAGGAAAGCATAAACTAAATAACGTCACAAACTTAGAAAATTTCACCGGGACCTTTTTACCATGTATTTTGTGCGGGGTCCTTTAACGTTTGAAGCTTTTTCGGGTTTCAATCGTGTGCTAAACTACGAGCTTGCCTTCGTTTCGTGAACATTGCAGTTCACTTCTTCAGGGCTGACCTGAAACTGAAGTTTCAGGTTATGTTGTTCTTACATATATTCTCTACGATGCCTGTGATTGGCCAGAGCGCCCCATGGTAGGGACTGCTCGAACTTGATTGGCAAATCAAGTCTTTTTTTTAAAACCCGGGAGGACAGAAAGCCTTCTTTTTTTTTTGAAAATTCATGTTGCGAGGAATTAGCTTACTAACTTCATAACACACTACTGATAGTAAGGATGCAGTCTTGGGCCAAGAATACCCGTCCTTACAGGTCAGTACTTCGGAAGATCATTATCTGTCTTTGTATTTATTTGCAGTAACTTAACGGTTTACACCTATAACAGGGTTACATTTTATATAGCGTAGACGTATACGTGTGCTACATAAGTATAAATATAATTAAGTCCTTTGATTTTTCGAATTAGCACGTTACACTCTCACGTGATGAGAATGTAAACATTATTTTTTGGAATTTAATGTATATTGGCATTCTTTCTGTTTCAGGTCTGCATGGAACCTGAGTTGGGAGATATGTATATGAATGACAGAGAGAAATTTGAAGATATTGCAAGATTATGGACCTGGAAATATGCTATGCATGATGTAATTACGCATTTATAGTTTCTCTGAAAATTACATCATATTTGAAAAAATAAAGGGTTTGCCATATGTACGCAACATTTCGCACTTGTTTATTTAAAGTATACACCAGGAGTATAGGGACGGCTGTTTCTTGACATTGGGCAAACGACCAGACTGGCGCAAATAAGAAAAGCGTACCCCGATTTCACAGACTATCTTGTTTGTTTTTATCTTGGTATTGGAATTCAAAGAGAACATGTTTTTGTTAATTTTTTTAATTTGACGCGGAGGTTATTTATGTAAACATAGGAAAAGAATACGTTTAGTATGCAGTGAGCAAAAAGATATTTTTCGTTGGACACGGATCATTGACTATTCAAATTTGGTTGGTAGGGTAATGAAAGTTGCACGGTGTGGTTGCGATTCTACAAAATTAAACTACACATAAAAATTCTAAATAGTGTGGAATGTTTTACGGGGTAGGATTTAACTTTGCGCGCACCGAGTGATGATCAACCGAGCCAAACGCAATAGAGCTTCGAGGTATCACACAGTCACGATGCATGAGAGTGTTGGGGCAAGAGTCGACCGCAATGCAAAAAAGTCACCTCCCAACTTTAAGCTGTAGGAAATTCAATTTTGATCGTGGAGCAATAAGGATTTTTTATTCGGTAGGGGAAATCTTAATTATTATGGATCGATAAAAACCGAAAAATCGATTTTTCGGTCCGAAGGCTGGTTTCTTCGTTCCACGTCACATATATTAATTTAATTAATTCAGTTTCGCAAAGCTGTTTTCGAATATTGAACTTGGACACGTATGACCTTTTGCTGCGCCAAATGTTAGCGTTTATGCCCTTTTGGAATTAAAAACATGGGCGTGTATGCTCTTTTGGAATGTAAAATATTGACGCTTATGCCTGCTTGGAATATCAGCTTTGGCGCTTATGCACTTTTTCTATTCCAAATGTTGGCGCTTTTGCCCTCTTATCCGGGGTTTTTCCCTGTCACTGTAAATTTTGACCAAAAAAATGAAGTGTAGTTCTCAAATTCACGTGAATGGGAAATGAAAGTGAAATGAAATTACATTCCAATATATTTGTCTAGAATTGACATCCGCTGTGAATTTTGACAGAAAAGTGAAGTGAGGTGAATTTGAAATTCACGTGAAAGAGAAATGAACGTGAAATTAAATTACATAATCGCCTCCCAGCAAAGATTCGGAGCCAGGTCAAAACGTCTAGTTTCTGCAGAGGTATAGTAAGGTCCACTTTATAAAGGCCTTCGAAAAATCAGTAATTTGCGGTAGTACAGATCTCTCGAAATTCTTTGCGAAATTAGAAATTATTCCAATTGCTGGTTGATAATTTAAAATATCAGCTTTATCACCACCTGTTAAAACAGAAACAACGTTGGCCATTTTCCACGATTGCGAAAAATCTCAATTTCGATAGATAAATTAACCCTCAGAGGCCATACAGGTGCAAATCGGGCAGGCCGAAAATTTCAAATGTCCCTCCCTTCCAGGGCACGCACTGCAGAGCTCCCTATCTTGTACGATAATTATATTTATACTTCGGCGTAACCGTAGAGCAACAGCTTGACGTCAGTGGCTCCACAGCTGCTCTGCTGGAAACGCCGAAAAGTTACCTTAGGCCGAATTTGCACCCGTTTGGCCTCGGCGTCACAAATGAGATTCTGCTGATTTTTTCAAGTGCCACGATAAACAGCATTTCTGCAATTATTAGCGCCTTATACGTAAGTATTTACTTTTTTTTATGATTTTCTTTCTTTTCCGTGGTGTCTCGTATATCCAAACCTCGTCAGTGGGCATCAAAACAAAGCAGCCGACTTGCGGCATATGTATGTATGCATATGTGTATACTTAATTTCAATCATTAATGGATGTATTATGTACTAAATTTTTTAAATAAATACATTTTTTCTACTTGACATGATTGTTTACCCTTTTAAAATTATCCTTTTTTCAAGCACCTGTTAAAAATAGTTAAAATATAATTTATCGCATAAACAATTTTTTTCACTGCATTAAAAATATTTATCTCCATTTTCCCAAAGTATCATTGACATATCTATATTAAATAAAAAAATACCATTTTTTGCGTAAAAAACGAATTTTCCAAAAAGTTTATTTGATAATTGCTATATTTTATGTGATAATTCAATTTAAAGGCTTTGGTAATAAAATATTTAAATTCCTGAGGAAATTTCACTCCGAAATCATATACTTCTATCGTTATTTAAATTAAAATTAAAAGAATATAAACAATTAAAATCGTGAAAACCAGATTTGCACCCGTATGGGCTTCACGTTACTGGAGAGAGGTATGGCCTCTGAGGGTTAAAAATGGGACATAAAGGTTTGACTAAAACTTCACGACAGTTTTTTAATATGGAGCCAGGCACAAAGTCAGTTCTCGCTCTTCTCTTTAGAGGTAGAGTTGGCATTGCTTTGGTACCCTGTCCAGCTGTTAATCTGTAATCATTCTTACCCAAATACTGGTTTCTAGCCTTGAATTCGGACTGTGTACACATTATTAACTCGAGTAGCAAATGCCGTAACAATATCAGAAAAATTCCTTACCTCAGTACCATTATAATACATTATTTTAGGAACTCTTGTAACTTCTTTTACTTTGTTAATATAACGCCAGCATGACGACGGATTAAACTTGAGCTCCGTCTCTCGATTTCGTGTATAATCAGTCAGCGCCTGCTTGGTTCGCTGGTTAGTGTTCGTTTTGAGTATGCATTACTGTTTATGATAGAACTCAGACCGATTTTCCCATATTTTTCCTCCAATATTTATGTTTCAATCTGATATCATAAGTTTTACACAATTCTAGAAAGACCCGTTTTGATCGTGTAGACAATTCTAAGTTAAAACGTGGGACATTATTACCATTTTTAGGAATTTCATTACCTTGATAGATGAATCTAACTGTAGCGTCTTTACTACGATCCATGCTCCTTGGAGAATCGATGTATCAATATCGATTGACTGGCATATGTGCACTCATGATGGGCCTTGGTTTGATGAGAGTTTGCGAGAATTTACCCAATCGATTTATCTAATCCAATTTATCCCAATTTATCTAATCGACGATCTGGTCTCCCTTCATTGAATTACATTGTACTTTCTACGCAAGCAATCTTCTCAATCACTTAGTACTTGTCTCCTGTAGTTGTAGCCTTTTCCACTTTAGTAACTTTCAAATAGTTTTTTTTTGCCAGATCTCCGAGATTCGTTACTTCTGCTTCCAACGTTATTAATCTACTGTTGAAAGAAGCCAGGTCTTCATTGTCTTCTGTTACCGATGATTCTAAACCGAAGTCATGATACTTATTGTTTGCACGGCCCAGCTGGACATAAATATACTTACTATACTTTATTGTAGAATTTTCACCCAGGACAGATTAGGCAAATTAAAATTAAAAACAACATTAGTTACTTTGGCACTTCAAATTTATAGGGACCATAAGAGTTAAAATTACACAACTGATACTGACTCAGACTTGACAGACATAATATAAGAAATTAACAACCCTTTTTGTACAGCTTCCAGTATGTTTAAAGCAAATTCTAGAACCCAATCCCTATTACTCAGGACTACTGACTAGTTATTATTATTAATTGTTGTCTCAGGCTTAAGATGGTTACAGTCCAATATGTCGAACGCATTTTTTGTTTTGGATTTTTATTTTTTGTAATAGTTTGCACGGGGCTGCCCCAGTATATATCATCAGTCACGAAAGCTTTTTTTTGTAATGCAATCAAGTGATCTGATAAGAGCCGAGTGCCTAATTGGACATATTGGACAAAGCCTGGTTTTTGCAGCATCTTTCACGGACTGGGTTGCCTGAAATCTTTTGCGATGATACTGTAGGTACAAAATTAGGAGCATTGTGTAGTTTGTAGTTGGTCTTTGACCGCTGTTGGATTTGGAGGAGACAACATTCATCTCTGGATGCTTTCTTTTTGAAAAGTTGTAGGCTCTGGAAGCTGCGATCATGGTTCTTTAAAGCAACCAATCCCGACGCAACTGGAACGTGTACGTCATCTTCTTCTGCTCCTTCTGTCCTAGAAGGTAAAAAGGAGAGGGAAATTTACGCGAGATAACTTCGTGCAACACTATTTTTGGAGTCAGGTCTTTAGCCGCCGATGACCTTACGCGGCAGACGGGACAGTTAGAGATGAAGGTTTCACCTCTGGATACTTTTTTGTAGCTACCAATCTGTATGGAATGTTATGAGGAACAGTGTTGACGGACCAGATGAAGTGATCCCAGAAGAATAGCCTGTTGCATCCGGTTCGCGATGGAATGAGCCTGACGCTGGCAAGCCCGAATCTTGTTGAGTTGGCTAAGAAATAAAGCTTCCATACCTCCAAGGCAGCCGATTATGAGAACTACAAGATGGACTTTGTAGCCTTGGTACATCCTGCTCAGCTCGAAAATAAGTGCTTGATATTTCGCCCTTTTTTCTTCCTCTTTGCCGTGATATTACCATCGGCTGGTGCCGAGAATTCAATTACGTAAATGATCTTGGTCTTCAGTTCTTGGAGGACAATATCAGGTTTCGTAGCACTGATACGTTGAGTGGTGGAGAATGAGAAATTCCAGTAGATCTTACACTGATCATTCTCCACAACGGATTCGAGTTCCCCCTGGGCGTATGGCAAGACGGGCAATAGGTCAACACATTAGAAATATCTAAGTTGGTAATATAACACTTTTAGAGCCGCATTGTGTCTCTCTATTTACGCTCGGCAGTTGGTATCGCCCACATGTGCAATCATTATGCGCTCACGGTAAACTAAGGCGTATATAACGCCGTCTTGAAATTCAGACAGAAATCCCTCAGCCTCCGATCTCAATCCAGCAGACTTGAGAAACATGTTGGACAGACCCATCGAGAGCTCTTCTGTACGTATGATGCCGCAGAATTTACCATGAAGGCCCTTGTCAGCATGTTCTCTTAGTAGAAGCATATGTTCTGTTTTCTGTGCACGAATTTTGAGCACCAAAGGTGTTAGTGATGCTAGGCCATGTGTAGCGTCGCTGGAATCAAATGGGAGGCCAATCTTCTCTGCGGCACGGTATAGAAACACCGCAGCATTGACGACTTCATGTTGATGTACGAGTCGCATAAGAGAATCTGTGCCATTTAGAACTGAGCAGGCTGTAGCCAGAACCGTTCCTCGTTGAAGATAATGTAAGCTTAGCAGGCCTCTACCCGCTTTATCTCGTGGAAGGTATATTCGAGGTACGGAAGATCTAGGATGATGACTTCGATGGACTGTCATCATCTTGCGTGTGCT
Organism: Andricus coriarius; assembly: GCA_932066315.1. Classification (NCBI taxonomy): domain Eukaryota; kingdom Metazoa; phylum Arthropoda; class Insecta; order Hymenoptera; family Cynipidae; genus Andricus; species Andricus coriarius. Next base: position 7,948 of record CAKNWT010275868.1, on the reverse strand, counting down.
TCGGTCAAGTTGTTTCAACTCATCGACGTTCCATTTTACTGCACAAACAAACAAATATATAGAGCAGTATACGAACGGCTGGCATATTGGTCGCCTGGATCGTATTATTTAAAGATAATTCAGAAGCCCAAATTTTTCTGAGAATTTGGCGATACCTTTTTTCAAGGGCCGCACAGAGGGACGAAAATGGGTTGTCGGGTTCAAAAATCCGTCTACAACGCATTTCGCAACCAAATGAGACGAACCAAAGTGCAAAATACTCGGAAAGGGTTCTAATTTAGCGCATCACTGCCACAAAGTTGCAAAATTGCTTTTCTAACCTGCAAATTTTACACGAAAATTGCGAAAAAATTCTCCATCAAAACTTGTTGTACAACGAAGTTAATAACTGAAAAATCGATTTATTTAATCAGCAATTATGTACCAGATTAGTATGATTCATGTAATACTTGTAACCTATATCCCCATAGTTCGATTAACATAACCTCAACAGCTAAAAAGTGTGTATTAATGCAAAATTTCATACCCATATATTTTTTTGAGTAAATTTGAGTAAAATCTATAACTTTCAGTTTATCAGGCTACTGATTACGTTTTTTCGGCGAAAAAAAAACAATTTGCAAAATAGTCGATTTAATATACAGTAGAATAAAAAATGATTGAAAATGAACTTTCTTTAAAAGATATAATCATTTTTTATTCTACTGTATATTAAATCGATTCTTTTTCAATTTTTTTTTCTGCCGGAAAAACATAATGATGAAGCCTGATGAACTCAGGGTTCTAGATTTTACTCAAATTTACTTAACAAAATATATGGGTATGAAATTTGGCATTAATACACTTTTTAGCTTTTGAGGTTATGTTAATCTAACTATGGGGATGTAGGATAGAAGTATTACTTGAATCAGACTATTCAAGTACATAATTGATGATTAAATTAATCGATTTTTCAGTGTACTTCGTTGTACAACTCGTTTTGATGGAGAATGTTTTCGCAATTTTGGTCTAAAATTTGGAGGTTAGAAAAGCAATTGTGCAACTTTGTGGTAGTGATGCGCTAAAGTAGTACCCTTTCCGAGTATTTTGCACTTTGGTTCGTCTCATTTGGTTGCGTAATGCGTTCCAGACAGATTTTTGAACCCGACAACCCATTTTCGTCCCACTGTGGGCCGCTTTTAACACACGCAAAGTTTGGGTTTTCGCTTGCGGTAGTGCAAGATATGTATATGTTTCTCCATTACGAAGATGCTGAATCATATTTCCGCCTATGAGTTGAAAAGCAAATGGATGCTTACTGATTATTATTATTATTAATATTGTCAATGCTTTTTGTATGTTTTGTTTTATGTTTGTCAATTGGTTGTAATTATTGACTTGTAAGGCTGGTCCATTTAAGTCCCGTAGCGCTACGGTTAAACCCTATTGTACTATGCCTTTTTATTTTTTTAAACCCCATTGAAACAGAAGTCTATATACGGTTCATCCTCCTTGCTAAAGTATCATTCAAGTCCTTTAGCATGAACCGGCAGGCAAAACTCCACTTCACTGGGCGTGGTCCTGTGAAAATGTTTCTTTACTAAGGTGGGCTTAAAGTCACTGTATGAATTTAATCACAACCAGTGATAACCCGCGGCTTCATCCGACTTTTATTAGAAGTAGTCGCATGTGCCTAGAAATTTGGCCAGGGGAGAGGAAAACTGCAGAAAACCACCTCCCGAGTTCAGCCGGTTTCTTGTCAGTCGATTTTGAAGGCAGACATTCTATCCTACCTATCTAATGCACAGAATAATCCTTGGCGTCAAACCTCCCGTTCGAGATTAGTTGAAACGCAGCGAATACACAACCCAGTCGTACGTCGAAGATGGTCACCCATCCGAGTGCAATCCGCGCCTGAAATGGCTTGACATCTGGACTCTTCGCGAGTCGAGATTCACCTCGCAGCTAATGCCTTCGGTACTGACAAGTTATTAAGAGCAATACTTGCAAAAATGAACGGGTTGGAAACTAATATGAATATACAAGTAAAAAAGTTTTGATTCAAGGGGATCATAATAACGGAGGACTCAAATAAAAACGCTCAGATCACGGAGGATGAAGCCGAGGAAGACGAAATGAAAGAGAAAACTACTTACTGTACAGAGGTGCGTGCACCACCCTTTAGGATAATTCACGAAATTGGTAACCCAGTATCACTCAACCCTCTTAATAGACCACCACACAGTACGAATGACTGACAGCATGAACCCGAATATGGTCAAGGCTTTATTTATTTTATTCCAGCTAAGAAAATAATCAGAACAATAAAAAAAATGAATAGAGATGACGATATAGGAATAGATGATTCTATAAAATCACTAAAAAGAGCTGAGAGATGTAACTGACCTGATTTATTACTAGATTTCATAATAGCTGACAAAATAAAGGGAAACGCAGAAACAGCTTTACGCTACCCCAGAATCCGTTCATTCGATCATTTACATAATTCATTACGACGAAATTTGTCACAATAAGGTTCTGTACCAGCATTAGGATCTAAACTAGAAAATATAAAACAAGGACAAACAGAAATAACACGAAATTTTAATTACAGATTCGGACAAACGGTAAATAAATTGAAGTACTCTGTACAAACTTCAAGTTAAGGCACAAAAACCCGTCAATTTAATTGAATCCCCGATTTTAGCGATAGAAATGGAAATGTAGTTGCGTGAAGCACAACCAATTCGCCTACCATCGTTAATTAAAACTGCATTTAAATGTATTCGTCCACAATTAACATGTACACCCAGGCCTCAGGCATATACAACACAAGTCAGAATGTTCCATTAGCCGATCGGATAAAAATGAAGTGCCATAAATGTGGGAAAATGGGACACTTCGCAGCTCAATGTTACGTCAAGTCCCAACATTTTCAGAATACTCAAAACTCTAAAAGACCACCTCAAGTGAGGACAATACAGGAAGAAAAAGTCATTTAGAAAACCAAGATTATTACTTGGTGAATCAACAAATGACGGAAGAAGAAACGCAAAAGCAATTGAATTACGAAGAGACAGCAGAGTTTCAGCAATATCTGGACGACTCCTATCCGTACGAAGAAAACGACGAGACGAAACAGTATACAGATTATAATTATTAACCCTCTAAACGCTTTATTTTTCGTGTGCAGTACTTGTAGGTATAAAAAAATTAATTCTCGATTTATGTGTTATGGTGCCCGATGTTACGGTATCCGAAAACCATACAAAATTACGTTTTACGATTTGAAAACAAAGGTAATCAATACATCCTTCTAACAAAAACTCTTTTTTTACGTGCCACACGGAATTGTCATCTTTTCATTTATTCTTATTATGAAATATGAAATTTCTTATGAGGTGCGGTATCCGATACTAATAAAAATACGCCACATTTTCGGTTACATTTTTTCACTTTGCAATGAAAGTTCTTCATTTTTTGCTATGAAGATTTGACGAATGAGTAGTGTGGCTTTTGTTCTAGATATTGTGAGAAGATAAGACCTAAAAAATGATCAAAAGTTGATGAAAGGTATGGGAGATTCGTTTACGGTAACTATCGAGAACATTTAGGGAGACACGCGTATAATTAAATTTTCTCTACCAATATATCTGATAAATTTAAATATTTCTTATGAATTTTATAGTTCTTGAGCCAAAGTTTCAAACTATCAATTATAAGTTGAAAAATAATTCACTATGTATTAAATACACGTCTGTAAAGTTCGCATCGCGTACGTGGAGACACCCCAAAAAGGCATTTTTCGAGTATTTGGGAGAATTTTGCTAAGACATACGATGATGTGACATTAGTTTTTCTTACGGAGGTATTGTATTGTGCTAAAATGAAGAAGTTAGTCAAGTTTTATGAAGAAACACTACTTAGTTAAGTTACTAGAGGTCCGAGACACAAAAGTGCCCTGTATGTGGAGAATCACCCTTATAAAAAACTTTGTGATGGGTAATATCAAACATCAATCAAACAGCGCAAAATATCTTCATTATTTAGAAAAGAGACACCTTTTTCGCATCATTGATGATGACTTTTTTGTACCAGAGGAAGGTATAATTGTTTTAACATTCTGCCAAAAATTTGAGAGATATTCACTGACACCAAATTACTTGGTTTTAGAAACTATTTGCAGAATGATCATGAAATTACTAATTCGCTCGTGGGTAAAAATATTTTGTTGGATACGTTACATTTTTACGGAAATTGTTTGAATTAATTTTTAAAACATTTTTTTTTTTAAATTCGAATGTAAGTTTACTCAATGACTATGAAACCCCCTACAAAAGAAGTATTTAACTAAACAAACATTATTTTAATAGAAGCCGATAAACTACAATTTTGAAAGCGTTGTAACGTTACACGATTTTTCGAAAATGTGTAACGTTTCAATGTTTTTGAAAATGAAATTTCTCGGCTTCTATTAAATTTTTTCAGTTTAACTCTAATTTTTTATAGTTGTTTAGTGCCTTTAAATAAATTTATACTGAAATATCCAAGAAATAAACAAAGAAAGTAATTTAAAAAAATGGAGTTACCTTCAATCCTACACCGCTAGATTGCAAACGTGTAAGTTTACCAACAGATTTACGAAGCAAAATTAATGGATTGCGATCGCTTTCAATTTGTTGGTAACATGATTTGAAGTTTGAATACAAGAGAAAATTATTGACATCACGAAATTCTTTGTAATATGAAGGCAAAAATACTGTAATGCAATTTTTTGAAAAGAGAGAATTATTGACAGCAAATTATTCTTTTTTTTTCGAAGTTGCTGACAAAATTACTTGCAATTAAAAAAATGGAAAGCGGGTAATTTTGACAGCAAATTCAGCGAAGTGCATCAAATATGAAATTATCAACTACGCCAATTTTTGTTTCTGTGCGGGAGATATTTTTTAAAACAGAACTCTTTTATATTCCATGAGTAAGAATTTTGTAACTATATTCAGTGCAGAAAGCAGAGCTAAAGATTTCATGAACATAATCATTTTCATTTATGTTTGCAATATTTTTGGAATCAGTAAGCTTTGTCAAAAGTTTCCCCAAGAGTAATTCGCGCAATCGAAAGATCTGCTTCAGAGTTACGACGGTGATGGCGCTGACGTTTGAACATTCATCTCATTGATGGCAATCGGTACCTCTGATTCTGTTACATGCCCGCAATTTCCAATCAGTAGCACTGTATTTCAAATTCTCATCTGGATGAGAAGGTATTGGTTTGATATGAAAATCGACTTTTGCGGATTTCATCCAATCTCGACGTTTTCGGACTCACTAATTTAATGGTATTTTTACGAATAAAACAAAAACAACGCATCCTATCAAAATGTGATGATAAAGAATTTGTAGATATTTTTGCTATGCACAAATTTTGTTTCTTTATCTTTTTTCATATCTTGCATAGTTTGATCGCAAAATGGAATTTTTTATTTCTCATTATTTTTCTGTGCGATCAAAATTTGAATTTTCGAATTTTAAAGAAAATAAAAAAAACTCTCACAACAATATTGTAGGGTGTTAAAAAAAACAATTTTTCTTCTCTTGACATTTTTTCATATCGTGCGTTGTTTGGCTAAAAATGTTCATTTTCGTTCGTTTTTTTGTAATTTTGTAAATGCTATAACTCTGGTGTTCTAAAAAATTTTCAAAATGTGCTCTTTTTTTAAATTTTTATCAAGAATGGCTTATTAACGAATTTGACCTTCATTGTAGGACACTTAAAGAGTATACCAACGCCCAATGCAATACGCTGAATCTTTTGAAAGTTATCGTGCGAACAAACTAAAAATCTACAGACTAACAGACAGATAAACAGACAGACATTTTTGTAAATACCTGTTTTTTGGGTTCAGGGGGTCTTAAAACGTGGACACTTTTCAAAAACGGGAGAGGGGGTCAAATTTTATATAAATCTAGTACCTTCTCATTATAGGATGAGAATGTAAAAAATGCGCATCCTATAAAAAGAACAATTTTATTAATTAACATATTTTTGCAACTTGAGTCCTAGCGTAAAGTGGTTTTGAAAAAATTTGTAACTATAATTTAGGCGAAAATTTTTTTTTTAATAAAATGTTATTGTAGCTTGTGTCCTTTTTTCTAAAAAGGTAATTTTTTTGTTACCTTCTCATCAAAGAAGGTATTAGATTTGTGTGAAATTTTACCCCCTCCGTTTTTGTTAAATGTCCACGTTTTGAGACATTCTGAAACCAAGAAACAGGTTTTCGCGACTGTGTCTGTCTGTCTGCATGTATGTTTGTATGTATGGATCGGTGTATATGTGTGTATGCATGTATGTAGATTTTTATATTGTTAGCACGATCAATCTTGAAGGAATTGATAGATTGGATTGGGCTTTACTATGCTCTTCAAGTGTCCTAAAATGAAGGTCAAGTTCGTTAGCCAGCCATTTTCGATAAAAATTTAAAAAGTGACCGATTTTTCAAAATTGTTGAGACCACTTTTTTAAAGTTTAAAAATTCTATGTACGGATGTTTGTATTTCCCAAAAAGATAAAAAAATTATCCCAATTACTTTTTTTTGATAAAACAAAATTTACTGGAGTTATAGCATTTACAAAATTCCAAAACACAAACGAAAATGAACATTTTAAGCCAAACAACGCATGATATGAAAAAAAGTCAAGAGAAGAAAAATGTTTCTTTTTGAACACCCTACAATATTGGCCTAAGAATTATTTTAATTTTCTTGAAAAATTGAAACTTCAAATTTTTACCACAAAAAAATAATGAAAAATCAGAAATTCCATTTTGCGGACAAATTATACAAGATACGTAAAAAGATGAATGAACAAAACTTGTGCACTAAAAAAATATCTACAAATTTGTTATTAATCACTTTTTGATGGGACGCGTGGTTTTTATTTCACTTGCAAAATACTTATTTAAGAATAAAATAAATTTTTGGACAAATGACAAAAACCACGAAAAACATTAATAGAAAAAAGTTGTTCACTCAGAAAAAGCTACACATTTTTTAATAATCATTTTTTTATAAGATACTTAATTTTTGTTTCAATCGTGAAAAATAACATTAACAAAAAAAATTGGAAAAACCACGCAAGGCACGAAGAAAGATAAATAGACATAAGTTGATCATAGAATGTAGAAAATTGTTGACAAAATCGAGTGCGAAACACGAGGTACGTGATGAGAATGTATTCGTTCAAGCCGAAGGAGCTTTAACAAAAGAGAATTCACAATCATCAAATTACAGTTTTCGATGATTTTACTTTTAATTTTAAAAGGTCTGCACAAATGTGGGGATAATACAAAGAGCGAGCGCATATTGCGAGATTGTTCTATCTAAAATTATCATTAACAAAATTTTTAGATCCTTTTTGGGTGAACAACTGTTCTTTATTAATTTTTTTTCGCACTTTGTGCCGTTTTCCAAAAATTTTAATTCTTAATTTTTAATGTTTTTTTTTTTACGATTGAAACAAAAACTACGCGTCCTATAAAAATTTTTAATGACAAATTTGTACCTCTTTTTCGGATGAGCAACTTTTGTTGCATCATTTTTTTCATAGTTTGTGTCGCTTGTCCAAAAATTAATTTTCAACCATGTTGGTTAATTTTTTACCAAAAAGATTAATTTCTAATAAAATTTTCTAAATTATTAAATATTTGAAATCTTGAAGGAATTTTCAACGTAATAGTTATATTTTCAACCAAAGAAATGAATTTTTAACCAACAATATTAATTTTATACCAAAAAAGTTTAATTTTCCAAACATGGAATAATTAAATTTTCAGTTGAAAATATTGATTTTCACAAAAAAATGTGTAAATAGTTAAAAAAAAAGATGATTTTCAACTTTTATCCCTAGAGTAATTTCATTGCTTTAGGAGGATTTGAAATATTTTTGAGTATTTTAGAAGATTCCAAGGCA
>CAKNWT010275847.1:0-13356 GCA_932066315.1 Andricus coriarius | reverse complement strand
GACATTTTATAGGTCAAGTTTATAAGACCAATGTAATTTACTTTGATATTTTTAGTTTTCATTCATTTTATTCTTCTGATCCTTTTATAAAATAATGTTAAAACATTCAAATTTTTTAAAAATGTTGACAGTACTTCATTTTATAGGATATGTGTGTTTTGAAAAAGTAATATTTATGTAAATTTAGTATGATTTAAATAAATAAAAAAAGGACAAAAACGTTAGCAAAGAAATAAGGAGACGTATAAAATTATAGTGTTTTTTAACAAAAATTTATTATTAATTATGAAATGCTTTCTTCAATCTTAGACTACTAGGGAGTTCATTCGTCCAGCGCATAACATTTGCATGCAGTAACCCAAAATACGGAAGGACAACCATTCGTGTAAAAACATTTTTTTAAAATTTTTAATCCAATATATTGGATAAACTATTTTCAGTTTAAAAATTCTATTACTATATTTGGATTCAGCGACATAAAGACCTTAGGATGACCATTTTTATAAACTGGTGACTGTTTTGAAAATTCTGATCCGCAATATTGGATCAGCTATCTTGAATTTTGAAATTCTGCTATGAAATTCGAAATCAGTGAACCGAAAAACTTTAGAATACTCATTTCTATAGAAATTGGTCCATGAATCCAAATTCTAAAAGAAAACCGATAACTCTGTCAAAAAATTGTTTAAAAAAATTGCAAAAAATATTTTTAAGCTCAAATATTTTAATTATTGCTTATTGTAGCATCAATGAATAGGCGTGATACAAATAAAAACTATTTTAGAATTTTTTTGCAAAAAAAGTTGCTTCTATCAAAAGTGACCTTAACACAGAGAATCACCCATATATGGCGGTGTAATGTGATTCTCTGTAAAAGGGCGCTGTAAGAGTACGTTTCCTCAAATAAACTTTATTATTGCGACCGAGTTTGTTTTTAATAAATACCGGTGCTTCAAGATTAAAAAAAAATGTTGAGTGATTTTATTCCCTCACAGCAATAGGGTATCGTACAAGGCGGAAATTTGGATATGCCCAGGATATCCGGAATGTCTATGTGACGTTTCTGAGATATTCAAGTGTTTCATGTGGGTTATATACAAATTTTCAATATACCACGTTGGACATTTTAATATTCCAGACTCATCCCATAAACATCAGGAATATACTGAGGATATCCCTGGGATATCCAAATATCCTCTTTGTAGGATATGATGACGGGTTATCCCTGTGATAACCCAGGACACAAATGTGATCAAATAGTATATTCCAGGGTATCCTATTGGCGTGAGGGTAGAATTTAACCATTTAACTGGTAATTACGCATATGTGCGCATACAAAATCCGTGACAAAACTGTTAATGATGCATATATGCACACTTGGAATAATTGCCACAAAATTAAATGGATTTTTATAAAAATTGGTATGCCCCAGTTTTTTGGACGCTGATGACGAATCCGGGGTCAAAATTGAGAACTTCAAAATGGCAGATCCAATATGGCGGACTAAAATGCAAAAGTCACGTGATTTGAATGAAAGTTGTGGCTTTTTTGCTCGCTGATGACGAATCCGGGGTCAACATTGATGAATTAAAAATAGCTGATAATATAGTAGAATAGTCATCAGCGGCTTAAAACACTTTTTAGTACTGCCTTTCATTCAAGTCACGTGATTTTTGCATTTCAGTCCACCACATTAGATCCGACATCTTGAATATCTCAATTATGATCCCGGATTCGTCATCGCCGACCCAAAACACCATTAGGAAATGAACTTTCATTATGAATACAGAATTATTTGCTTCTACCAGTTTTTTCACATAACGTCGACTTCGAGACTACCACCCTGGCGAGAGTTTTGGATAGAAAAAAATCTATGTCCATCTAAATCAGTTTTCTTCCGGAATCTGTATTTGAACCAATCAGTTTTATTCCCATCTAATCCGAGATTGAACCAATGATTCCTATCCGACTGAATCCGAAGTAATCCTAGGTTGAAGTCAAGATTCTTATCCGACTAAATCCGAAGTCGAAAGAAGGATTCCTTTCCAACTGAATCCAAACTACACTGCAGTCCCGCTTTATCAGCCGTGTCGGGGGTACCCTCAATGGTCTCGGTGATGAATCGGGACTCTCTAAACCGTTCTTCTTCTCCTTCTTGCTCGTGGCTTCTTACAGTGCCGAGCCGTAAACATCGCAAGACCGCTAACCTTTCAAGCGCCTCTCTCTCTCTCTCGCCCCCTTGCACTACCTTGTCTGACATATCGGGAACAGATAAAGCGGGACTGCAATGTAATCCAGCTCGGACCAAGGATTCCTACCCGACTGAATCCGAACTAATCCGAATTTGAAACCAAGATTCCTATCCCACTGAATCCGAACTAATCCTAGATTAGAACAAGGATTTCTATCCGACTGAATCCGAACTAATCGGAGTTTGGAACCAAGATTCCAATCCGACTGAATCCGATCTAATCCGAGGTCAAAACAAGGATTCCTATTCAACTGAATCAGAACGAATCTGAGCTCAGACCAAGGATTCCTGTCCCACTAAATCCGAACTAATCCGAGGTCGAAGCAAGGTTTTCTATCCAACTGAATCCGAACTAATCCGAGGTTCAAACCAAGATTCCAATCCGACTGAAACCGAGGTCCCGAGGTCGACATAAGGATTGCTTTCCAACTGAATCCCAGGTTCAAACCAAGATTCCAATCCGAACGAATCCGATCTAATCCGAGGTCGAAATAAAGATTCCTTTCCGACTGAATCGGAGGTCAAAACAAGGATTCCTATCCCACTGAATTCGAACTAATCCGAGATTCAAATCAAGATTCCAATCCTACTGAATCCGATCTAATCTGAGGTTGAAATAATGATTCCTTTCCAACTGAATCCGAACTAATCCGAGGTTCAAACCAAGATTCCAATCTGACTGAATCCGAGGTCGAAACGAGGATTCCTATCCAGCTGAATCCAAACTAATCCGAGCTCAGACCAAGGACTCCTATTCCACTAAATCCGAACTAATACGAGGTTCAAACCAAGATTCCAATCCGACTGAATCCGATGTAATCCGAGGTCGAAATAAGGATTCCCTTCCGACTGAATCCTAACTAATATGAGGTCAATACAAGGATTCCTATCCAGCTGAATCCGAACCAATGATTCCTATACAACTGAATTAGAATTCGAAACAAGGATTTCTATCGTACTGAATGCGACCTAGTCCGAGGTCGGCGGAGTGATTATAGACCGGGAGCCCACGGACAAAGTTTGTGTCAAATCTTATCCACCGTGAAACGCGTCAGGTAGTTAGTTGTTAATAAATAAATCATGAAAAAACATTTCATACACCTGGCGAGCGGGACAAACTTTTTCTTACACCGTGTCAAAGATGTAAGCTTTAGGGAGGGCGGGGGCTGTCAAATTTTATTCACTTTACAATTTATATGGGAGGGAAACTTGACCCATAACTGATACGAAAAAACAGTTCTTACACCTTGAACGCGGGAAAAACGAGTTCTTACACTGCTTCGAAAGTGAAAGTTGAGAGCGTCCACGACGGTCGTTTGCTGCAATGCGCGCGCGTTAATTATTACTTAATGTTAGTATATAAATCGGGTTTGTCACGTTTGAACATGAAAAACAAATTAACCATATAAAATAGATCATTTTTCCACTGAATTCGCTATGATTAATATAAATTTATATCCATGTACATTTGATTATACCGTGGTTGATTCTTCTCTTGAATGAAAATATCGATTTCATTTGCGTTAAAAACGATTATTTCATTGAATTATTTCGATAATAATAAAAAATTGCACTTTATTGCAAATTAAAAATTAAAGGACTAAAATAAATGAAATAAAATATTTAACATAAAATTGTTAGGTGCATTATATGTTTAGCACCTAACATTTCAAGTAATTTATATAATTGAGTAGATACCCTTATAGATTTTATAGTGGATTCAAAATAGCAATCTAGTAGAAATTAGAGTGTAACCACGAAGACGCTAGCTTGTATGAGGCGCACGTGATTACACACATGAGCACACGCACACGAGACGCTAAGATGTTGTGGCGCTCGTGCATTCACTTACGCCATTTCACTTTACCAAAATACCAAACAAATTGAAATTAGTAAAGCGAAGGAATTGTAAATATTAGGAAAAACTTTTAAAATACTTCGGATAAAAAGGGAACCATAAAATCAGATTTATAAAAAAAAGGGGCGGAAAGAATTTCTCATTAACAGAATAAAAATGAGCTTTCTCGACTCAATAATATTATCAAATTAGATGTCAATTTCAGCGCTACTGATTTTATCAAGTTGCTGACGCTACGAAAAGTTTACTGACTCGAAATGAGTGAGCGGAGCTGAAATTGAATGGTCATCAAATTTTTGGAAGTAGTACCGGGGAGGAACACCTACTGAGAGTAAGATGATGCAACTCGGCAAAGTAAAACCGACTGCTCGCCCATAGGTGTTCTTCGGTCGAAAGCTGTGTCTTCCCCCCGTTTAATTCCGAGGTTTCTTCTAAAAGCCAAAGAATACTAAATTCCTTCGCTAAGTTCAATTTTCCTCGGAAACATCACGAACGAATCCGTCTGGTCCGTCGTGATTGTTTTTTTTTGTCTGCCCCTAATCTTTTCTTCAGTCCGGCGGTACTGACGTTAAATTCAACCAAAAACGCAAAATATCGGTAGGCGCGTGGGAGGTAAAAGTACTTGCCAAGGAGGCAACGAAAATTCCACGTGTAGGAATTCATCCAAAAATCTTCGGTTTTTAGTGTCCCTTTTTATCCATGGATGATTTCTGAACAATATAAAAAAGTGACAAAAAGACTTTTTACTTAAATTTTATATATACAATTACTTTGTGCCTCTCTACATGAAAGCAAATTTAATCAACGTTTAAATCTCAAATTACTATAAAAGGGTGTCGTGTTTCAACAATGACGAGACTATTCAAGTCCACTGCAAATCTGAATACGGTAAAGTAAAGCGTCTTTCACACACATACACATACAACACATATTTCTGATTCATTCTGTAATACAAAATATTTTATTTGTGACAATATACTAAATTGTTACACCTTGAAATTATCTGAGTACACAATCTGTCATTTTATTATTTTATCCAAAACAACACCCTTCACCAAAAGCAATTACGGTTTAAATCAGCAACAGCATAGAAAAACTGTGAAATTAAATAGAGCAGATAGTCGGCCCATAAAATTATCAATACCTTGAAAAAGATATTATTAATTTGAAATATCACAAATTATTATTAACTGGGCAAAATTCTCAATTTTTCCCAATTATTAATTTTCCCGAACGTAACAAAATAATTGGTGGCAGCGGTGGGATTAGAATGTCACTAATTGTTGCTGATTTTGTTGCTGTGCTTTTGGTGAAAAATACAGGAAAATTTTAATTGCTTTGAAACTATGAAAATTTGAGGTTGACTACAGGATTTAAGTGGGCCGATTTCAATTTCACTTTTAGTTAATTCTAAATCTTTTTTTTAGAATTGACTACTTTCATTGTTTATAAACAATTTTCGTATTTCCTATTTCCTTGTCAATATTTGTAAACTGTGATGGTGATTTTATTCTGAAAAATTTTAACGAACTAAGATTCTAAAGGAGTACAAGAATCTCACAATTTCCAACAGGCCTTGAGTTACTCAATAGGCCGAAAGATATTATGAAATTTTTCGAATTTATTTGGAATGAACAATTTCTTTATTTGATTGAATACTATACTATCGAAGTTTCACAAATTATACACTATGTTTAAAAATTATTTTTTTTTACCAATGTCTGGCAAAAATAAAACCCGCAGATCTAAGCATAGAGGTGGAAACAAGGTTCGAGCACGATACGAACGTGCCATTGCTCGCGCACATTTAAACTCAGTGCGGTAATTAATTGTAGTAACAACAGAAAATCCAGTTTCAATTTCGGCCTCCGCGCTTGTTGCAGAAACGGTACAAACTTTCGCGCAGTTTTTAGACCAAATGGAGGAATTAATAGAATCTGTTTATCTTTCAAAGCAAAAAGGAAGGTTCTTATCGAAAAGATTCTGCTCTCATTTCGTAAATCTTCATAACCCTAGCGGACCGAATGAACGGAACGGATACGCTACAGCGTATCTTTATAGTATCCACATCGTATCCTCTCCGTATCATGCAAGAAAAACTCATTAAAAAAGGAAGATGAACATTTAACTTGTTGAAATTCGGATTCTACGTAAAATTTTGCGTTAAAAAAAAAAAAAGTAACTGCAATAGTTTTTCTTGAAACGATAAAAACTTAAGAAAAATATAATACTTATCGACAACGTGGGCTGAAGGCGACTTCAAGCGCATCCATAATGGTTTAAGTATTACTGCTTAAACGACTATGGATGCTTGATTATGGACGCTTGAAGTCGCCTTCAGCCCACGTTATCGATAAGTATTTTATTTTTCTTACGTTTTTATCGTTGCAAGAAAAACTATTGTAATTACTCCGTGACCTTCTAACGCAAAATTTTACGTAGAATCCGAATTTCAATAAGTTAAATGTTCATTTGCCTTTTCTAATGAGTTTTTCTTGCATGATACGGAGAGGATATGATGTGGATGCTATAAAAATACGCTGTAGCGTATCCGTTCCGTTCATTCGGTCCGCTAGGGAAGCAAACAAATTTTATTGTCGAATATAAAAAAAAATCGAATTGAAAACCTTGAATTAATTCAAATTTTAGAACTGGAAATTCTTTTAAAATTGAATTTCTGGAGATAAATAAAAAGAATTATTATTTAAGTAAATTTTACAACTAAAACAACTTTTCAGTCTTTCTCTTTACTTTTGAGATTTTTGTGTGATCTTTAAAGTTTAGAATTTTGTTCAACCTCCGCCCTCGAGGCGTGGTTGTCTAAAATTCTATTAACTTGCGCCCTCGAGGCGGGCTTCTTTGAAGTTCAATAACCTGCGCCCTCGAGGCGGGGTTCTTGAATCTTTGGAGATAAATTAACAGAATTGTTACTTAAGTAAATTTTGCAATTAAAATAATTGTTCAGTTTTTCTCTTTACTTTGGATATTTTTGGGTGCTCTTCAAAGTTTAGAATTTTGTTCAACCTGCGCCCTCGAGGCGAGGTTCTCTAAAATTCTATTAACTTGCGCCCTAGAGGCGGGGTTCTTTAAAGTCCATTAACCTGCGCCCTCGAGGCGGGGTTCTCGAATCTCTGGGGATAAATAAAAAGAATGGTTATTTAAGTAAATTTTACAACTAAAACAACTTTTCAGTTTTTCTCTTTACTTTTGAGATTTTTGTGTGATCTTCAAAGTTTAGAATTTTTTTAACCTGCGCCCTCGAGGCGGGGTTCTCTGAAATTCTATTAACTTGCGCCCTCGAGGCGGGGTTCTTTAAAGTTCATTAACCTGCGCCCTCGCGGCAGGGTTCTCGAACCTCTAGAGGTAAATAAAAAGAATTATTATTTAACTAAATTTTACAACTAAAACAACATTTCAGTTTTTCTCTTTACTTTTGAGATTTTTGTGTGATCTTTAAAGTTTAGAATTTTGTTAAACCTGCGCCCGCGAGGCGGGTTCTTGAATTTCTGGAAATAAATAAAAAGAATTGGTATTCAACTAGATTTTATTAAATGAGAAAAATAGCGGAAAATGCCTACTTTCCCGGAAAACGGAATTAAGAAACGTGAAAACAAAAATCGCGCTGGAAAACAATTTCGGGAAAAATTCGAAAACAAATTTTTACCTGAGGTATCCGGTGTTTGCGAAGAAAAAACTAGTTTCGGAAAATCAAAGGAACCTGCAATTGTGGTCCCGAGGAAAACTGAGTAGACAAAAAACAAGCAGTGATTTTTTGTAGTTCCGCCGCCTTTGGATCCCGAACTAGAGTTTGTAGAATTAAAAAAACGACGCTGAGTTTTCAGCCCTTTTCGATTCCCTGATTAGTAGAGCAGAAAGCGCTCTATGTGGTAAGAATTTGGAAAATAAGGCAAGTCCTTTTGTCAATTATTTTTGATAAAGTAATTTTTTTAGGATTTGCGCTCTTGAGGCGGAGGGTTTCTCAAAAGAAAATTATTTCCTTTACAAGTAGAAAAAAAATAATGATCGGAATCTAGATGGTCTATCGACGAAATATTTGTACTAAATTTGTTTTCCTTCTTAAAAGTTAAAGAGTATTGATTTTTGAGAAGAAACTTGAAAGGGTATGATAACCATTAATTGATTTCGGTATCTTACCAAATCGCGCGATCAGCTGACGGGTCGAAGACATTTCTTTTTCAAAATCAAAAAGAAAACGAGAGAATCTCATTGAATGAAAATTAGAGATACAAGAATTTGATTTTTTTTTAAATGATCAAATTACGGTGTCTTATCCGCGCTGACTCAAAGCCGAATGCTATAAGCGAGGGATTAGCCAAGCTGCGATTGAGAATTTAATTTTCATTCATATTAAAAAGGAAAACGAGATTTTTTAATATCCTGACGGACAATTTCAAATCTTTTGCGACTCCCTCGCGCTACATGGATCAGGAATAAGCAGCGTTTCGAGTTTTCTTTATTCCTTATGCCTAACCAAGGGATAATTCCTTCTAAAGTTCTTTTCAACAACAAAAAATCGTGCAAAAAGAGGAAAACGTTCACAAAAATCTAATCTAAAGACAAATCTGAAAACAATAACTGCTAGTTCGATCATTTATAATAATAATCTGATTAAGCCTGAAAGAAGGTCTGTTCCTATTCTTGTGGTTAGACCAACAGTTCGACTTGTTGAAACTAATCAAGAGACGGAAATAGTTTTTATCAATATTAGCAGACAAATTAGAGGCAATTTTGCGGAGATCGGCGTAATTTGAGCACGGAAAAATATAAAAGGGTGTATTGTCAAAATGCCTTTCGGAAATAAAGAGCCTGCGCCGAATGGCCTCAATGTGAATCAGAATGAGGAAGATATAAAGCTTGGTAATGAAAATAAAAACCAACGGAATAACGGTACCGTCGATGCTGCAAATCGCCGACAAAACTTTCAATCCGACCTAAACGCGTCTTCGGTAGCTGAAGTGTATAGTTCCAGAGCGGATATAGGGTTTCAGCCAAACACAAGATCCAATCGACAGGAACCCCAACCCGCCCCCAACGCCGATAACGTCGCAATCAGAGTAGCCCAGTCAATTTCGGATACACTAGCCATACAACAAGCTGCTAGTCACATCCCTATGTACGATGGTAAGAATATCCCGGTAAGAGATTTTATACAGGACATAGTAAATGCAGCAACCTATGTTCCTGTGTCCTGAAAATCTTCCCTCATTACCGCCGCATTGGGAAAGCTCACTGGCTCAGCTAGGGAATGCACGCGTAATAAACAATTTTCTAAGATCACTGATTTGATCGACCTATTAAAGGACCGTTTCGCACCCGGCAAGCCGTTTGAGTACTATTTTAACGAAATATACCACCTAGTTATGAAAAGAAGTGAGTCGGTCAACGAATATTACGACCGCCTGCACTCCTATATAGGGGTAACTAAAGCGGCACTTGAAACAGCCCATACACACGCGATAGCTGTGGTAATATCCATTCCCGGCATGCAAGCTGCAATTAAAGCTTTTATTCGTGGTCTACCGGATGATCTTTCGTCATCTGTAGACGCCAAGGACCCATTAACCCTTGAGGAATCTTTTAAGTTCGCCAAACACGCTGAGGAACGAAAACACGCTTCAGGAATACCCCATAGAGCTTTCCACATGTCCAATCGGTACCGAAAATCCCTTCACGAATTTCAAAATGATCCTAGAAGTAACCACCATCCGGCGAAAGAAGTGAGGCTATATGAACCCCACAGGAATAAACGGAATTTTTCTCAAAACCAAGATTGCCTCTATAGCAATAGCCCGAGGAGGTACTATCAAGAGAATAGAAACCACGGTCCAGATAATGAGGGTCTCAGGTCGACATTACCGCGATTTTGCCCGCTCTCCGAGTCCTCGGTACCCACGGGATAATAGAAGGTTTGAAACACAACCCACAGCTGTTCTAGAGAGACAAGGGTTTGACGATCCCCAGTACTATGATTATCCCCGACCTCCGTACTCTCAACAAAATCGGAGTTCCTCCCCATTTTCCAACAATCAACAATATGCAAATTACCCTAGAACTAACCATAATCTAGAGGAAGAATTGCGATTATTTGAACTATACGGGAACAATTGGAACTATCCGCAAGGATGGAACAACTCCTTTAATGTCAGCCCACGGAGATACTATCAAGGTGACCGTAACAGGCTTTTTAATGAGGATGGTAAATCCGATAGAGATCAAAATGATTTCAGGTCGGGTCGTCGGTGCAATGATTATGCCCGGTCTCCAAGCTATAGTCAGTCGTTTAAGACAAAGGCAGATTCGGATCTCGCCAAAGATGACCCTACCTCGACAATAACTAAAACAGAGAATACAACTTGAGACATCAGCGATTCAGACCCGCCAGTACAGCTACAACGCTACAGTGCCCTGCCAAGTCTAAACATTCCTCCTCTCATGAATAAGTATGAAGGTCCACCTAAGGATAGAAAGTCTTGTAGACTAGGTCTTGTAGGTTTGTAACCCGCCGCTGCTCGTTTCACTCCATACCCTTTAACAAATGTTGAGAAACCCTCTATAATTATAAAAGAGGCAGAGAGTAGTGAATATGAAAAAAGCCCCACGCATAAAAAGAAACAGAAACCGCCTAGAAGATTACCCCCCACGGAAGCATTCAACGCCCCCACTGTAGCCTCCCTTTCCCCAACCCTAGTGGCCAACAATGTAACTTCTCCTACTATGAATTTGGAAATGCCCTATGTACCCAGCCTCAAAGAACCTGCTAGAAAACCCCCAAATCCAACCGATACCCCACCAACTTGTCTTTCTTGTCCTCTCATCGATAAAGGAAGCTCTACTGACACTTCAATCCGCTTTGACGTCCGAACTTGGGGATAGATAAAATATTCCATTTGGAAGGATTGTCTTCAAGTTTTTTTTAACGTAATTTTTTATTTTATTTTAATTTTTGGACTATAAAATTTAAAAAATTTTGTACGTATGTCACATTTGAGGTCATAAAGCTCGTATATTATTTTAAAATGGTTATCATTGCTAAACTTACAAAAAAAAGGTTAATATATATGCTTTTCAAAATCGAAATCAACATTGAACATTCCTAATAATAATCTGCAAACGTTCGAAACTAAAATAGTCTGTGCCGTCTTGGGTTGTTTTATTAATTAAAGTCAAGAAACGCGTATTATACAAATAAAATAATGCTTGATTAAAAAATATATGATCTTCTTTGGGATCAATTTTGAATTCTCCAAGTTGCAGAACAAAATGAAACGTATAATTGGAAACAAATTTTTTTTCAAAATGAGTATATCTAAAAATTTTACTTACGTTCTATTATTTCATTTTTCAGTTCATAAGGTTTTCATTTTCTTATGATTTAAAATTACTTGGAGTAAAGAAGAAGCCTTTAACTATTTTTACTGCTGATATTCATTTAAGTAAAACCAAAAACAAAAGTTTAAATTGCTAAAACAGAATTATTATATCAAGCATTATAACGGACTGACTTTTCCTTTTTTTTATCTTTCAAAATTTGTAAATTTTATTTTGTCATAAACAAAAATTTTTGAAGAAAAAAAGTATGGGAAATTTTTTATTTTAGAATCTAGAAATGGTTCTCATTTAACTGATCCGTACGTAAACTCATTTATCCTACATTCGAAACTCCTGTAAATCAGTATATTTTTAAATTATAAATATCCCGAATTAAACAAGTAAAAATCTTTAGAATATTGTACAATTTCAAAAATAATATCAAAATTTTAAGTCACTATCGATCATTCTTTCGTCGTTGTAAGTATACCACTAAAAAAATATATATATAAAAAAACCTCGATAGCTGGAAATTTTCAATATAAAATTATTTCAAACTGGATTCGTTTGAAATTGAACAACTTGAATTGACCAAATGGGGACGCTTAAAGGTGAATATTTCTGAACTTTATATCTAAAAAAATTAAGCATTCAATTTTAAAATTATAAAACGGAAATAGCGTTTAAAATTTGTGACACAACATTAAAATTTAAAACGTTGGAATGTTTTCCAAATTTCCAAGCCCTTTTCACATTAATATGCGTAAAAAAAGAAAACAAAAAACAAAAATGTGTGTTCTGAAAAGTAAAATCATGCAAAAACTCGGCATCCACAATTGAATTATTTTAAATTGGATAATGTGCTGAATCAAACATTTCAAACTCAATACCTATCAAATTATTTTTGGAAATGAATAAGCTGCACAATTTGAAATTGGAATCATAGTAACTCTGTTTTATAATCATATATTATTGATTGGAAATGTAAGGTTTCCCGCGCATTGTGGCAAAACGTATTGCTGGTTTATGAATTAAAATTGTTCTAGAGCTTTAAATTTAGACACATGTGGATTTTGGTTAACGTTTACAATGAAATCCATGTTTAACTGTCAATTTAAATCTGTTTTTGAAAATTGAAATCCTAACTTCCCTAATTTTGACATTGTTTCAACCACCATTAATCTCAAACCTCAAATTCTGTTAAAACATTTTGAAACATTTTATTTATTGTTTAAAACTTTACTTACTATTTTTAACAATTTAAGTAAATATATACTTTTCAGCTTTAGAACATTCCGTCCCCTCACTACCATTACACAGCACAAGGGATAACGAGTTAGTCCGATTTCCAATGAATGAGCTGTACTAAATTTCTTTTGAATCTCCCTGCGTGCTTTCTTATCCAAACAGACAATCAATTCTATATAGCTAGGCACCTATAGTGGCTACAGAGAGTTTTGACTTCAAAACCTTTGGAAACGCCAAGAAAAAAAACAAGACGTGGCAAGAATCCTTATTACTCCTAATGGTCGACTCCAGACGTATTCATGGCAACAAAAACATGATACGTTTATGACCTCAACAAGAGGGATGTAACAAAGAGTTTTTAATAGAACACCTGCCACGCTGTAAATAAGGAAGACCAGAAAAGCTGCGAGGATTTGAATTTCGGAGAATCAATTACATCGTTACCATAAGATAAAATGCATGATGCTTTAACCAGAACGGCTGAATAAACATAATGATATAGATATAGACACACTTATAATACCAAAACTTGAAATCAACTAGGCCACAAAAAGAAAAAAAAAACATAAGTAACCAAATAGCAAAGTAAAATCAAAATAGTCGGAATAAAATACCCGTTGTACACATTGATAGTAAAGTGTACAAAAATCGTTTAAAAAGAAAAAAATAA
>CAKNWT010275832.1:0-18998 GCA_932066315.1 Andricus coriarius | reverse complement strand
CAAAATATTTTTCCAAGAAAACATAGAGAAGCAATCGAAATCTTAAAACACCCTAATAACATCAATAGGGACAATGGATATAATACCAATCCGATTTGGCTTTCCGTCCTCCCGGGTTTTTTAAAAAGGACTTGATTAGCCAATCAAGTTCGAGCAGTCTCTACCATGGGGCGCTCTGGCCAATCACAGGCATCGTAGAGAATATATATAAGAACACCATAACCTGAAACTTCAGTTTCAGGTCAGCCCTGAAGAAGTGAACTGCAATGTTCACGAAACGTCGGCAATCTCGTAGTTTTGCACACGATTGAAACCTGAAAAAGCTTTAAATTTTGAATTTAAATTGATCATAATGAATCATCGTGAAAGCATTAAATCTATTATTAACTTACAATTGGTTAAAAATATCATCCTTAGTGATGCCGTTCGATACGACACTGTATCGATATCGTATCGAAAAATCTCGGTTTTTTTCTATTATCGTTGTCGGTTTCTGAGACTCCAGTCTCGGTTTTGTCTCGGAGAACCGATATATCGCTCGGATCGTCTCGGTATTTTGAGACTAGATAGGCAGATGTTGGTTTGCTACGGAACAACAGTAGAAGGGGAAACGCGAAGAGTTTGAACTACCTGAGTATAATGTAATGAACAATTATATTTTTGCACTGTTTCTAGAGTATAAAGCGTCTAATAAAAAATGTTCATTTGAACGTTAAGAACTTCAAGCACATTACCTTTTAGATTTTTAAGCTTTAAAACTTCTCAAATTCCTACATATCTCAAAAATTGCAAAAAAAGTCAAGGTTTGAAAAAAATCAAAAATAATTTTTTTTCTCCCGAAAAAGAAAAAATTAACAAACAGAAAATGTATGGTAGGTAAACTATATCACACGGTGTGCTTGAAGACTGAAAAAGTTTGACTAAAATGGATCCAAAATCTGCCAACGCAAAAAGTTTCTATACCGTTTGGAAATTAAAAATCAGCTGGATTTAAAATCCTAGTTGCTCCTTTTCGCGAGTTATGCGCATTTTTAGATTTTTACATAACAACCTGTGTTACAAAGCTTGCGTAATTGAATTTATTGACTCCAACGCTTTTTCAAGTTTACCGTTTTTCCAAAATATATCGAAAATAAGTGTGTGTGGCTTATTTTTGTACACTTTGAAAATTTAGTTACCACTTTTAGCCAAGCCCAGCACCAACGATGAGTACGTAATGGTTGAATGGACCCATTTTGTATTTTTTTTTCTTTTTTTTCAACTTTTGTTTTATTTTTCATATATCATATATTGAATGGTATACATAATAGATTATATATTTAATAGTATGGATAAATTTAAATAAGTATTTTTTAATAATATTTAGAAATATAGATTAGTTAATAATGTTTGAAATTATAAGTGTAGCGAAGAAAATTCTATTACTGCTTTTCATAGCAGTAAGGAGTATGATTTTTGTTGTATACATGCTACATGTGAACGTGTCCAGAATTTTAAAAAATCACGACTTTCCGCTTTGCTCTGACCAATACCCTAATCCATTATTGTTTTCTATGATTCGTAAACTTTCTTTTACGTGAGTAAGAATTACGTGAATTTGTAGTATTTCGGAAAGAATTGATGCTTTTCAGAGCTTTATCGAATTCATTGATGTAAGCATCAGGTAAAAGTCCAACTTTTCCAGAAGTAGAACAACAATGAACAATTTTATTCATTGCTTTATATGCAGTAACATAGAGTATAATTTTGAAAATTCCTACCACTTGATATATTTCCGAATCTATTAGTTTGGCAGCTTCTTTTAATAGTGTTCTACAGGCATTTCCTTCAAATGAGTCTCCGTGGTAGTTTTTTGAGATAAGAATAAGCTTTTTAGACCACAAAAAATCTTTATTTTGACTATCCAAATAAACAGTTATATGCGCAATTAGAAACATATCGCGATATGCGAGCAGATTATGAAAAATATTGTCTTGCAGGTAAAAATAAGAAGTATAGTAAAGAATTTCATATTACAATTAATCTTCCTATTTTTTCTGAGGATGATGATGCTTATGTTTCGCAAAAATGTGGCATACCTGAACTTCACGTTTTACAGGTATTTGTGAATCATTTGCTTTGGAGAGGATTGTATAGGATCTTTTAGGTCAAAATAAAGCTTTGCTGTGGCCTAAAAAGCTAAATCTTATCTCATAAAACTACCACGGAGACGCATTTGAAGGAAATTCGTGTAGAACGCTATTAAAAGAAGCTAACAAACTAATAGATGTGGAAATATATCAAATGGTAGGAATTTTCAAAATTATACCCTATGTTACTGCTTATAAAGCAATGAATAAAAATGTTATATGCTGTTTTACCTGTGCAAAAGATGGACTTTTACCTGATGCTTAAATCAATGAATTAGATAAAGCTCTGAGAAGCATCGATCAACTTTCCGAAACACTAAAAAATCACGTAATTCTTACACACGTAAAAGAAAGTTTACGTTTCATAGAAAAGAATAATGGATTAGGGTATTGGTCAGAGCAAAGCGGAAAATCGTGATTTTTTACAATTCTGGGCACGTTACAAGGTAACATGTACACAGCAAAAATCATACACCTTACAGCTATTAAAAGCATTAATAGAATTTTCTTCGCTTCACTTATAATTTTAAACATTACTAACTAATCTATATTTCTAAATATTGTTAAAAACTACTTAATTAAATTTATCCATACTATTAAATATATAATTTATTATATATACAATTCAATACATAATATATAAAAAATACAAAGAATACAAAAAAAGGTAAAAAGGAAAAAAAAATACAAAATGGTACCATTCAGCCATTACGTCCTCCATTACGTTGGTCCTGGGATTGGCAAGTGGTAACTAAATTTTCCAAATGTAAAAAATAAGCAACACAAACTTATTTTCGATATATTTTGGAAAAACGGTAAACGTAAAAAAGCGTTTTACTTGATAAACTCGATTACGCAAGCTTTGTAGTGCAGGTTGTGATGTAAAAATCTAAAAATGCGCATAACTCGCGAATGGGAGCAGCTAGGATTTTTAATCCAGCTGATTTTTAATGTTCAAAGGATATAGAAACTTTTTGCGTTAGCAGATTTCGGATCCATTTCAGTCAAACTTTTTCAGTCTTCAAGTACATCGTGATCGGTGCCTATTATTTCCAAAAATCGCTGGAAAATAATCGGCATTTCGTACATTTTTTCCCCTTTTTTCAAAAATCTAAAATAACGTTACCAGTTTTTATTATTTCTTTTTTTGTTGTGGATTTTGAAAGAGTGCAAAAGACTGGATAGACTAAAACAAGAAAAACATTATTATCTCATAAATTGTAAAAATGGCACGGTTTTAGAAGTAATTTTGCAAAAAAAACTCATTGTACCTTTAAAATTTGAAAATATTTGTAAAAACTGTAAAAATGTAGCTATATTATTTAAAAAATACGTGTCTCCTTATTTTCCACGTGCAAAAACATATTCCATAGGCAAGCTAATCCCAAACATGTCACGGCCGGCCTATATGATTTTAAATGAATTCGGTCTATTAATATTTTTCTGGTTAACACCAAAAAAAGCGTTTGAATGCATTCATTCGCAAAATCTATCGATGTAAGTTTAAGCAATCGGAAACTTCCAGCCGGTGAAAGGTACAGTAGAATCCTTAGAAGTGTTTTGCTTTGAAATACATATTTTCTTGATTAACATTATGGTAGGGAAGTATAATAATTCATTTTATTTTTAAGAATGACCCAAACTTAAAACAAAATTTAATATTATTATGTATTTTCAATCATTAATTTAATTTTTTAAATATTGAATTGATATAAAGAGTTCATGTTGGAGAATAAAATTTTCTACGCCCAGACCTAGATAACAACCTGCTACGCCGCTGCGAATTCAATTTCATGGCACCACGCAAAACAAAAAAAAACCCTCTTCATGAACAGCTAGGTCAATTGAAGTAAGCCTTCATAGAAAACTTCTGCGAATTCTACTGAACATTTCAGAAAATGAACTTCAATCAGTTTACCAGAGAAAATATAGTTTCACACATCATTCCTTAACATTTGAAGTGAAAAATCTAAATAGTTTGTTATTTAGAGCGGGTTGAAATTAGAAAGGATGACAATTTTACGCTGTGCAAAAATAGTTTTTTTTCCTAATTATTTCAAAAACTAAATAATGTTCGGAGCATTTTTTCTTTGAATCCATCTGATATTTGTCCAAAACTAATTTTCTAAAAGATAAAATCACCTTGAGAACATTAAAAATTCGAGGGAAAATTTACTTACCAAAGGATGGTAACTTTTTCCTCGAACCTCCCAACAAGTCAGTGTACTTTCTGTAAAATAACAATTTTGTCAGAAAAAAATTGAGTAAAATAAAAATGGTATTGTAAACTTCTTTCGGGCAGCCATCGCCCTCAGATTCTCGGAAACGATGTTGGTCCACTTCAGTGGCCAGAGGCAGCCGTTTTCTCCTCATTGTCGGTGGCATCGGTACGTATCTTTCCGGATAAGTAAGCTGCTAGGCTACGGCTCGACGATGATTTTTCTTGGGTTTTCCTACCTACGGAAAAACGGGGACACAAATTCAACCATCGCCCGGGGTTATGTAGGATTTCGGAATTTCAAGAAATCTGTTGCTTTTAGATAAATCCGAAGCCCTTCGAAACTGGGAAGGACCTGGAAGAATTGATTTAATTCGGCGTTTTAGGAAACCTCGGTATCCTCATAGCTTGAGAGGACCCGGAGATAATTATATTAATGTACCGTTTTTACCAAAAATCCGAGTATCCTCGCAGCTTGGGAGGGCCCGAAAAGAGTGATTTAATTTTGCGAGTTTTGAAACCCGAGCGTCCTCGCAACTCGGGAGGACCTGTATGGGATTATTAAGTTTCGCGATTTTTTAGAAACCCAGTTGTCCTCTGTTCGAAAAAGAACCGGGAAACAATTATTTATTTTCACACAAAATGAAATCCGGGTATCCTCGCAGCTTGGGAGGACCTTGAAGAGATAATTAAGTTTGTCGATGATTTCAGAAAACCGGCTGTCCTCGGTATGGAAGAGGATCCGGTGATAATCATTGAATTTCACAACTTTTTGAAACCCGAGTATCCTCGCAACTCGGGAGGATCTGGAGGAAATTGCTAGGCTTCGCGATTTTTTAGAAAGAGGGTTGTCCTTTGTACGAAAGAGGATCCGGAGAAAATTATTTAATTTTACGAATTTTTGAAACCCGGCTCGTAGCTTGGAAGAACCCAGAAATTATAGTACGCGCGATATTTTAAAAGAGAACAATAAACTTACGGCGGAAGCGCCCGACGTAACCTCAGAACTATGCTCCATCGGGACTGAGTATTCATCCGATTAAAGTTCAGAACTTCCACATCCTAAGTCGTGGCGAAGATTAACGAAAATAACCTCAAAGGCAACGGAGCCAGAGGAAGAAGGAAAATAACTTATACAACAGAATTTTGATGTGGAATATCACCAAACACTGTCCTGGTGGACTTCCTTGCTAGATAGCGACCTACAGCCTACAAGTCTTAACCGATTTTCAAATTTTTATTATAAATGAACGGGAATAGTTGCATAAGAGCGCCTGTCGATTAGATTTTTTAAATTTTTATCATTTTCTATTTTTTATATAAATAAACAAAGATCGAAAATTATGCATTTTTTAATGATTATTTTTTATCTTTAAATAAATAACTTGATTATTCCCATTCTCGATGATAATGAATGTCGAAATATCTAAAGAATATAAATAATAAACAGGATATCAAATCTAATTCTTATAAAAAAATTATATCAACAAAATGACAACATCGTGGAAATTGTGCTTGCAAAGTATATTTGTAAGTTGAAATTGCTTGATTTTATCGACAAACGCTTCATTTTAGTTATGAACGCCTTGGATACTCAAGCATGCGCACAATGCGCTTGGTGCAAATGTGCCGAGTTGCTGGCGCCGCGCCGTAGACTCTAGTGAGTTGGTGGCATTCGCATTGTGGCTAGACTCGGTACTACAGTATAGTACATTTTATCGCCAAGAGTGGAGCCATTAAAGAGCAGAAAATATTTAAATACCTACTGCAGCCATTATGATGAATGACCAAGAAAATAATTAAGTAAAGAATTTTGAGACGGATAAAAAAACTAAAGTATTTTTTTAGTGGTCGACAAAACGAATTGTAAATCTGAGATAATAAATAATGTTTTATTCCTTTGGATTCTGAAAATTTCCGATAAAGAAATATTAATGACAATATTTTATAAAACTAGAAAACGGTTTCAATAAAAAATTCGTGAATCCTCGAGAACACATTTTTATAAGAATCGTGAACGTACTTTACGTACATTGATAAATATTTCTGCATTAGGGATAACAAAATTATTAACAAATCAAGAATGCGTTATTAAGAGACCTATACATATTGAAAGTTTAAATCATAGTCTTATTATGAACGTAGTTCAAGTACGTTTACAAATTCTAGTGCACTAAGGACTCATATTTCGTTTCATGACGTACTTCAAGTACATTTTTAATGGTCCAGGAGCCCTACGAAGAATGGTTGACCATACCACTTGAACCACTGCGTGGGTCTAAATGACCCATATGTGATCATCGTTGTTATCATGGTTTCGACAATGTGCGATAGATTCTTACTGATGTGGATTCATGTTTTCATCACGTGAAAAAGTGATGTCATATTTTCCACACAAAACAGCGATTTGCATCTTTTCCAATGAAAGGAAACCCGTTCAAGGTGCAGCGGTACTGGGCATCACACAGAAGCCAGTATTTGATGCCATATTTGCCTGGCTTACTAGGCATAAAATGAAGAAGTAAGCAACAGCATTTGCAAGCATACAACTGTTCATCTGCGGCCATATGCTGAGAAGGCTTTAAAAATGTACCAGTGTGCTCGATAATATGTTACATATTAAATTAGTGTAGATTGCTGCTCAAGTATTTGGAGAAACGAGAAAAAATCTGCCTCTTATATCACATGGTGACGCGGGAGTGCATCTCTTCACATTGAGAAACTTTTCTAAATAATAATTCAGGCTGGAGACTTTACAACAAAAAAGAATATAAATGTATGTCAATGATGTTATTGTGTTGACCAGGGTATTAATTGATTTTTAATTTAAATATTAAATTAGTGTCGATTACTGGTCTAATATTTGGAGAAACGAGAAACTACTTTTTTTCTCGCTTCAACGCTACCACGCCCCACTCATGAATAGTGGCGTTCTTGGTTTAAATCCGGGCTGAGGCAA
Source organism: Andricus coriarius (assembly GCA_932066315.1). Lineage (NCBI taxonomy): Eukaryota > Metazoa > Arthropoda > Insecta > Hymenoptera > Cynipidae > Andricus > Andricus coriarius. The sequence continues at coordinate 11,692 of CAKNWT010275832.1, read as the reverse complement.
ATTCTTTCTCGTTTCTCCAAATATTTTACCAGTAATCGACACTAATTTAATATTCAACCTAAAAAATTAGTGAATACCCTGGTCAAAACAATAACATAATTTGCTTCAAAATTGGAATTTAATGTTATAAAGTAATTTTTTTAGCGTTTTCGCGATTTTGGCATTCTAAACATCTTGCCTATCACAACGAACCTATCCTATAAATCAGTGAGTGAATTTTTAAATGCTATTATAATAGAAGAATCTTTTATAATACTGGAAAATTACTTTAGTAAATTTTTTTAATCTCAGTAATTACATTTGATTAGATTGACTAAATATTTTCACATTTTTAATTAAATCGGAGATAATGCATACTTAAAATTTGTGCTTTAAGTTACCTATCGATTTTAGTCTCGAATACGCCACGTCAGTCGTAAGTCATTGGCGTAAAAGAAAGGTATTTTCTGTAGAAATGAATTTATTTTACTTAGGATGTGAAAATTTACATCATCCGAAGACCTCTGGAAAGGAGCTGTTCAAAAAATACGTGACGCTTCAAACAGCGTAAAGATAAATAATTAATTATACAACATAATATATATATATATAATCGTCGACAATATGCAAATTTTCTTAAATACGAGTGCGCCACATTTAACGCTCCGCCGCGTTCACCGCTCTTCCTCTGCATGAATTGGAAATCAAAATTAATATTTGTTCAGAGTAATCTCCAAATTTAAATGTCAATTATTCTGTAGGTAATAATAGTTATGAGAACAAACTTTCTTTGTTTAAGGTTCCAGCATATCCACCAGCTGCAGGACCCTTGGCTCTTTATAAGCAAGATGAATTTTATAAATGCATAGATTATGCTTTGGACGGTTATTATAATTTAGGCAACGCCATTGGATCGTACTCGTATATTTCAGAGGATAATACAAGAGCACCAGTAAGCCTGTGTCTGCACAATTACAAAAAAGGGATCATATTCGGTTTTAACGAAAGTTATATATTTGATAAGGAAATAGAAGAGGTTTGTGTAAATATAACGCACAAATACTCGGAGAAGTTTTCATCCACAAAATTTTTAATAGAGCAAAATGTCAGTGTTAACTTTTCATCTTTAATTAGGGCAGAACTGATGTTTTCTATAAAAACTGTTAATTTGAAAGCTGCCGGACCTATAACTCCACCCGATTGTTATCTATTTAAAATCAAAATTAATTTTGATAACAGTGACTTCGATGGACAAATGTTGCTCTCTCTGGATACAGAACCCAGAAGATTGTTGTGTAAAGGAAATACGCATTATTTTTCTAATAGCCAAATCGAATCAGCCCTGAGAACATTACTCAATTTGTTTGTCATTCTTATATGTACTTTTTCGCTGGTATTATGTTCAAGAGCAATATATAGAGCGCAACTTCTTAAATATGAAACTATGGCCTTCTTCAAAAAAACATATGGGAAAGCTTTAAGTCTTGAGGGGAAACTTGAATTTCTAAATTTATGGTACATAATGATAATTGTTAATGATCTTTTAATAATAGTTGGTTCTGCAGTTAAAGAACAGATTGAAAGGAAACATTTTGGAAACGATCATTGGAATGTATGTAGCATATTTCTTGGAACTGGAAACTTATTAGTTTGGTTTGGAGTCCTAAGATATTTAGGATTTTTTAAAACCTATAATGTTGTTATTTTGACTTTAAAAAAAGCTGCACCCAAAGTAGCTCGATTTTTAATTTGTGCTGTGTTAATTTATGCGGGATTTACATTTTGTGGATGGTTAATTCTGGGACCATATCATATGAAATTTAGATCACTAGCAACAACCTCAGAATGCTTATTTGCTTTAATTAATGGTGATGATATGTTCGCGACGTTTTCTATGTCATCGTTCAAGTCACCAATGCTTTGGTGGTATTCACGAATTTATCTGTATTCATTTATTTCATTGTACATTTATGTCGTTCTTAGTTTATTTATTTCTGTAATTATGGATGCATATGACACGATTAAGGTCTACTATCGGGATGGATTTCCAAAGAATGATTTACAGACTTTTATTGCAGTTTGTACAGATGAAACTTCCAGCGATATTTATAAGGAAGAATCTGAAAGTAGTGCATTTGGAGAATTACTTGATAAGTTGTTGTGTTGTCAAAAAAGGCCGTACAACCCTCTAATATCTAGCAATACAACTGCTAACAAACCAGAACAATTATGTGGTGCTGCCATTTGTATTTGACAAAATAAAAATTATGATGCTCTCAAAGGCTATTAAGTGCTCTAAAAGTCTACATTTGTGTTTTTACCTTCATTCTTACAAGACTCTTATGATTAATTTCGCATATTATTTATTACTGGAAGTCAAAAAAGTCTCCAATCGCATTCAAATTAATTTTAATATATCTTACTTTAATACAATTCGTTTTATCAATGATGTAATGACTATCACCGTTATTAAATTATTAGATTACACTGCAGTCCCGCTTTACCAGCCATGTCGGGGGAAACCTATATGCCCTCGATGATAAATCGGGGCTCTCTAAACCGTAAACAATCAGGGCCGTGTGAACCATTCCTGTTGGATTTTTGTCCCAAAAAAATATTTTCTTTGTATTTTTTCCATTTTGGTTTTATAATAAAATGAACGTGAAAATGTTTGTGCTCGAAAATCAAACTTTATCAAAGTACTAAGTTATGAGTATGTACGTACATATAACAGGGTGGCCATTTTAATCGAAGAATAAAATTCCTGGCCATTTCCCGGGTTTTTCTGGGTTGACAAACGTTTTTCACGTTATAACGTCATATTTGCTTCTGCTCTTTCATTTTAAAATCTTGAAATTCTATTAAAAATTGTATGGTTTTAAATTTTGCATTTCAATAGTTTTTGCTTTTAAAAAGGTATCCAAAATTTCTTATATCAATTTTTTTATATGGCTCATCGTTTTCCTTTTAATCGTTGAAAATTTGGTTGAAAAATCGAGTTTTGAAATTTTGGAGCCAAATGACACGAGATACGAACAAAGTCAATGAAAAAACTTCGTAAAAAATTAACGTTGTACCGAAAATCTTATTTGCAGAAAATCAGAGACTATCATAAGGTCAATCAATGTGTCTTGTTGCAACAATAATACACAAGTTTTCCTCATATGAAGAAGGTAATTAATTTTGTTTGAAAATTAGAAAACCATATAGATAGGTCATGAAAGATTATTAAATTTTCCTCAATAGATCATGGGAAGCGAATCGAAAACGCGAACAATTGGATCATATAAAGTAAACCGATGGCATTAGCTGCGAGGCGAATCTCGACTCGGGAAGAGTCCAGATATCAAGCCATTTCGTGCGCGGTTAGCACTCGGATGGGTGACCATCTGCGACGTACGACCAGGTTGTGTATTCGCTGCGTTTTAACTAATGTCGTGCGGGAGATTTTGCACCGAGGAAGATTGTGTGCATTTGATGGGTAGGGTCGAATGTCTGCCTTCAAACTCAACTTTCGAAAAACCAGCTGAACTCAGGAGGTGGTTTTCTGCAGCTTTCCTCGATCCTGGCCAAACCTCCAGGCAAATGCGAGTACATCTAAAAACTTCTAAAAATTGTACATTTTATTAAAAAAATTTTATTCTGCAATAGCTTCTAGTATTTATATTTTTTTAATTAAATTAGGAACAAAGTGTTTCAAACGAAAATTTCAATGTTTTATACAAACTACAAAAAATAAAATAAATAAATAATAGTCAATTATCTTTAATACATTTATTATTTTTTTAATTTATTATTTATATCGCCATTATTAAGTAGTATCGCACGAACCAGAGTGATACTCGTCATAAAAGCAAGGAAAAATAGTTTCGCGACATCTGGCACACCTAATAAACGCAGATTTTTTTACATTTACATTGTTTCTTTAGAACATCGATGGGAAAGCATACATAATAATGGTGATATAAATAATAATTTTGAAAAATTGATCTTAATGTAAAATAATAAACGTATTAAAGATAATTGACTGTTATTCCTGTGTTTTATTTTTTGTAGTTTGTAGACAATATTTTGATTTCGTATTTAATATTGAAATTTTCGTTTGAAACACTTTGCTCCTAATTTAATAGAAAAATATAAATACAGTCGAATCTGGATTTAGTTTCGGTTTTGGGGCTGACCTTGACTCTAAATCCAGATTCTCTGAATGTATACAGTCAGGGCGTATGAACCGTTTCCGGTGGATTTTACTGCGTGGTAAAAAATATTTTGAAAATTGTTTTTCTGCTACGGAGACAAGGGTAAACTACATACTTAACGGAAATGAGGAAGAAATTTTGCTGTTACACGTCAAAATAAATCTGTTTCCCTTACTTCTTGCTTGCTTTAACCATAAGAAGACAGCAGTATCCAAAAACACAGAACTATTTTCACCAAAACACCGCACGTAAACACTGCAAGTGGGAAATACGCACTTTTGCGTATATAGCGCATAATGATGACGCAGTTTCATAACCAGACATACGAAGAAGTTATTTAACAGAAAATCACTTACTTTTATAAATATTAGATTACCTGTCCACGAAAGAGATAGTTTTCACCATTCTCACGTCAACACTTAACAGTATGACATTATAAGGCACTATAGTGGGACTTCGATGCCTGAAGTCGATCGGACGCCTCTTTCTACCATGCGAGATAGACAGAGACGATCCCATTGTGTTCCAATCGTTTCGAAACAATCATACTCTGTCTCTCTCTCTGTCTATTCAATACTTCTTTGTTTTATTTGTCGAATCGTAGAGCCTATTGGGTAGCTACGAGAGCGCCACCAATTCAGAAGAAATTTGAATTTCAATTGAATATTAAGAAGAAATCTTAGAGTAAACAAATCATTTTAAACCGTAGTATAACATTTTTAATTAAAATGAATTGATATTCACTGCTCTTTTTATTATCATTGCACCAATAACTTCGAGATACTACTTCGCAATATATATTCGCGTGTCAGTTGGCATCGGCGTCCCACTGCTGGTCGATGCGAGCTCGCCATCGGTCTTATTCACTATGTAAACGCGTGTGCCTCCCGCTCCGAGTGAACTCTCGCAAAGTCAGGACGCAGTTAGATAGATAGGCCGTTAGGGTACAGAGCCTTACCGCAACGCTCGTGTTTTGTTAACACATGAATGAGCACGGCAATCCCCCCGCAGCTCCTCTCACCCATAATCGCAGCGCAGTGTCAATTCTTTGAAACACTAAATCCAGATTCGACTGTACTAGAAACTATTGCAGAATAAAGAATTTTAATCAAACGTACAATTTTCCAAACATAAGCATTTGGATAAATAAAAAAAAAGTATGGGCTGCGAGAATCGAATACGCAACCTTCCGGCTTTCAGCCAAGCGCTCTACCAGGTGAGATACCGAGGCTTCGAAATACTTAAATACGGGCTCTATCACTATCCACTCGCAATTCTTCAAATGCATTTTTCTCAAAAACGGTTCAAAATTGTGTCTTCTTGATTTTTCTCAGGAAACTTCAAGTAGGTACCTTTCATTGAGGAGAGTATCAATCCAAACAAAAAAAAACATAACTTAAGGTTCCCTTGTTAATAAAAGAAAAAATGCAGAGGCATAGTACAATAGGTGTTAACCACAGTGCTACGGAACTTAAATGGACCGACCTTACACGACAGTAATATCATATAAAGTACTGTGCTATACTCTCTATATCAAATAAATTTCCTGCATATAAACGATGTTTTCAATTTATACATCGGTATTGCTAAATCATAAGAGGTCATGGAAGGTTGATCAATAGGTTATTTGATGCGTCTCGAACACGTGAACAAATATTTCCGATACAGTATTCCTAAAATCTACCAAGTTTTTCTCATAAACAAAATACACAATTTTTATAAACTTCATAAATCGGTAATAGTGAGACACAACATGTTCCACAGTAGGTTGATCGATGCGTCTCGAAGACTCGTGCAAATACATCAGATATAGTATTGTTCTTTTTCGAATATCAAAAAAGTTTTTCTCATATAAATAAGGTAAAATCTGATCAGGTCTTGGCATCAATTGGATCTATAATTCGTCAAAAATGATTGTATTTCTCTTGCTTTTCGAGATATGGTAAATAGAACCAATGTAAATTCACACGCGCGCGCTGGAATTTTTTTAAACTGCCCTTTTTAATTTCCTGGGGTCGAATTATGTCGCAATATGTCAAAAAAATAAATTCGGAAATTTACATAATTACAAAATAACTCCATTGCTATAAATGTTGGCTTATGAATATTAACTTCTTTTGTCATTAACAAAATATATAAACAAATTGCAGGCCTCACATACCGGTCCCTATATCCTCTATTGTATCCTATATGTAGTTAAGGTCCCAAAGGTAACCTATTTTCAAGATTTGGTCCCTATGTTACTCTATGTGAGGCCCATAATGAAAATTTAAGAATGTCGCTTTTCTTTCAAAAAATTAACGCATGGGTTAATCACTATTCAATTCCGGTCTATATCTCTTTCTGAAATTTCTTGAATTCTTGTGAAATATTTCAGGATATTTTTGAAGATTCCGAGAAATTTCCAATAGATTTCAATAATTTGAGGTGAGTTTGAAGATGTTAGGGTATTTTAAAAATTTCGAAGGAATTTTTACCTAATTTAAATAATTTGAAGGGATTTCAAAGTGTTTGAAATATTTTAGGATAAAGAATTTTCTAGAATTTCGGAAGATATGAAACGATTTTACAGGACCTAAAAGGTTTAAAAATATTTTAAAAGATTTCACAGGATTTTATCAGATTTCCGAGCATTTCAATGATTTTAAGGGATTCTAAAGATCTCAGTGTATTTTATTACATTTTCCAGGATTTCAGGAAGTATCATCACAGAATTCTTTGGAATTCTTTTTATTTTTTGTATTTCACTTGAATTCTTCTAAATTTACTCAATTCTACTTAAATCAATGTATTTTTTTTGAATTTGTTGACATTTGTATTTAATTGATCCTAAATTCTTTTACCTTCAACGTGATTTTTATGAATTTAGTCGAATTCTTCTCATTTCCTTAAATTCCTCTGAATTCATTCCAATTGTACGGAAATCAATGGAATTTTTTTAATTAAAAAAATTTGTCCAATTAATTTGAATTCTTTGGAATTTAAATTGAATTGTTTTGAAGTCTTATAAATTTATTTTGAATTTGGTACCTTTGAGCGCAAAATAAGTACCCTATGAGCGTGACAAAAAGTACTCTTCGGTCCCAATATTTTATCCAACTGGGACTGTGAGGCCTGAAATCGTTAAAATTTGCATACTTTGGTGCTAAAAATTTGTATGTACCTTTTTGACCTCGTTTTTAAAATATTGTTCACAGTGTTCTTAAAATATTACAAGAAGAAAAAGCAAGTAGAAAGTATTGTAAAATTTTATTTGATATTAAAAAATCTTGAAAATATTTTGTTTTTTAACGGAATGAATTTTCTAAATAAAAAGTGATAAAAAAGTCTTTTCACACATGAAATGTAATTTTGACTTATAGAAAATAGGCAATAAGCCAAAAATAATGTCTGAGGGTTTTTTCGAATCGCTATTTACAAATTTGAAGTCAAAGTTCAAAATGGCTGATCCAGTATTACTGGACAAAAAATTAAAAAATAATTATTGTTTCCGTCATCTTTAATTTTAGAATTTTTACTTCATATTTGTAATCAGCGACCCAGAAAACTCCCGAGAACCCATTTTGAAGCCACGGGACTTATTTTTATATTTTTTATCCGGCATATTAGATCCGTCATTTTGAATTTGGGAAATTTCAAAAACTTGACTCCAAATACGTAATCAGCGACCCCAAAAACAACCCCTGCATGAAATTTCAAACAATTCGTATGTTAGGAATAATGTATGCTTGAAAGGGTTAAATCGTCACAAGGCCCAATATATCACGCAATATCTCTACCTCATCAGTCATTTAAATAAAGAGGTCTCTGACGAAGAGGGACCCGGGTTGCATTCTAAAGACGTACCGAGATGAAAATTTTGCAAGAAAAAAAGGCTTAATCACAAATTAACCGAGAAGCCTCCAGTCTTTCACTTTTATTTACCAAAAAGCTCGCAAATTTTACAACTTTTTATATACGATGACTGAAAATCAGTAAAGGGACGACGCCTGAACAAGGTCATCAAAAATTTTGTGGAGAACCGTACCGAGTCCAATAACGTCGAATAACGTGTATAAACATAATGCATATTAAATCTTTATAGTCATCCTAAATGATAGGGTTCGAGCAATTAAACCTGTATGGTGAGAAATTTATAAACTACGCGGCTCAAAGAAGTCCCTACTAAAAAACAGTCAGGAATCATCAGAAAAGAGTCAGGACTTCTGGCCATTTCCTTCCACTTTTGTTACATTTCTTGACGGCAATCATTAGGAAAAGTCAGAATTCATGAGAAAATGTTTAGAAATCGTCAAAACCTGGGATTGAATGGTAATCCTTTTATTAGCTTTCCAAGAGTAGATTTCCATAAAATCTAACCCCTTTTATATTTTCCAGGTTATTTATATCTCTGTATTATAAAAAGATATCGCCAAATTTCGAACAAATTCAGGATTCGGAAATTTGTCCAAAGAGTGATCCGGGTTTCGTCATCCGCATTTTATCCGGCCGTGTCCGAAATTTGTTTGGCTAAATAGCACGAGAATAGATCCGAATATCATACGGTAAAATCATTAAGTTTTACTGTTTTGTTGGATTCGATCAATCCGGTCTAGATATCCGGAAGTTGTACAGTCAAGCGTATCTAATAATCCAGATTTAAAAAAATCTTTGATACATTATTATCATACTCAACTTACTTTTATTTACGCAACAATTGCACACACGGCCACTTACACGTATAATCGTACACTTAAAAATTTTGAAAAATCGTACTCGTTGGAGATTCGAACCCTACCTATACTATCTACCCTATCGCATACATTCTAACGAACTAGGCTTCAGAAGCACTTAGACCTTCGTGACAAAATTTCAGCCAAGTAGTATCCTGAAATAAATTGAAAACGCCATTTTCATTTAATGCATTAGAATGCGCTTCAGAGGCATAAAATTTACGAAATCTAGTAGGATTGTGCATAAAAGTACATCAACTTATCATAAAATTCTTGCTTTATTCAAATGTTATAAATTAAAAAAATATAAAATCATGATAAACAAATTTAAAAAATTAGTTTTTATCACAGCTATCTGTGTAGCAATCAATCTTGACAACGTAAAATGACTAATACTGTGTTTTTAAATGCTTTTAAAATCAGTATTATTCAAAAATTAGTAAATAAGAACAGCAAAATGTGAAAATTTAAAAGGGATTAAAAATATTCTATTTTATTGTCGATTTGGGGTATCCGAATGTATTCAGAAAAATATGGTCGACACTGATGGGTACAGAAAGGGATTCAGTTAAAGAGATAACTTCTACTGCTATTGAAATTCAAACCGTGAGAACAAAAACGGTTTCAAAAAGGATTCAATAATTGTCACGTCACCATCGAACAGGAACTTTTCGAATACTTTTCAATGCAAGCCTTCTTACCGGGAAAGACCTAACTTTACAATTCTAGACACATGGGATAATTCTGATGCTTCACAACTGTACAGGGTCTAATATAGGGTATGGTGAAAACTCAGAGGTAAGATCAAAATGAAAAGGGGGAAATTCGAGAGTTAGAGTATGTTCACATGTTTTGGGGCTAATCATAACTTAGGGGTATGATCAAAATCCAAAAGAGGTATTTTGAGAATTAGGGTATGGTCATAATTAGCGGATGTGGTCACAAATTTAAGGGTGAGATCAAAATCAAAGAGGTGTAATCGAGGATTAAGGCATGGCCGAAATTATCGGGTCTAGTCACAAACTTAGTGGTAAAGTCAAAATCAAAAGGGGTAATCAACAATTAAGGCATGGTCAGAATTAGCAAGTTTGGTCATAATTCAGGGGTGACCTCAAAATCGAGAAAAGTAATCACAAAATCAAAATGGGTAATCACAAAATCAAAGAGGATAATTAGAGGACTAATAATTCGGTGTCGGAAAATTCACAAAATGGGGATATTGTCGGATAGGCAATTAACAACATACATTTTCATTCGTATAAAAGTTCTCAAATCTACATTGATATTAAAAGAAACAGGCCGAGTCATAGAGCAGCGACTCGACCACGTGCCATTAATTTTCTTCAAAACTCAAAACCACACTTTAACAAAAATTACTACAGCAAAAACTCAATAATCGACAAAATGGCCACGTGTCAACTAAGTCTTTCCACAGAGTCTATTTTACAAAGAGTCTTACCGGGCAAAAATAACAGGATCTATGCGATGGCGATTATCCACTTCAGACCAGCGTTATCCTCTCATCAAATGCAGTGATCGAACCAAAACGGAACTCGAGATTCGGCAAAACTAGTGAATGCGACTCCAAATTTTATACTTTTATAATTGCATACGTCGGGAACACCAACGGAAAAGAGGACGATTCTCAGCATGCTCTTCGCTCGTCCTTCACTCGCCTTTCCGTTTTCGTGGCTCGGATGATGATTGGCGGAGCTGATGAAGTGTCGTATACTTTGGGTGCTATCTACCGAAGAATTTTATTAAAATCTTGAAAGATGATATTTAAAGCAATTCAAAGTAGCTTAATCGATGACTAATTATCCTCAAAATTAAGTCCAAATTTATCTTGACATCAGCAAAAGATCTCCTTTGGCACCAATAGTCCCTACAGTAATAACCCGAGCCTGAGATATATATGAGATAATAATCCGAGCCTGATGCTGGAGAATGAAGAATAAAAACTTCTCAAAAGAAGTATTGTTAAGTTCCACTCCAGGCGGAGAAGTCAAATTTGACTTTTGAGAGTGGTCTAGAATACTTCTTAAATCCAGTCGGTATCTCGACAAAGATCTTTTTTTTTGGAGAATTTATGATTTTGAACAATATTTTGATTGTTTACGTTATTTAAATAGATAAATATAAGTTATTTACTAGCTTATGTATATTCAGGAATGTAAAAAATGCAAAACGATAGCTTATTAATTAATTAAGACTGTTAAACTTAAACTCTAACCTCACAATTCAATGTCCTCACTTTACTAAATAAATACTAGCATTAAACAATTATTAAGTACCAGGCGCTACTCCTTTTTCAAATATTTAGCTTTGTATATAAAAAAATATTTCATTTTAGTATTTATTTAGTAAAATGCTGTTTTAATCGTAGCTTCACGCTTCACGCTCAAAAATTTATTTTATTTCTAAATTTTAACTAAATATTTTTCTTTTAACGTTCTGTGCGCATTTTTAAAAGTAAATATTGTTTAATAAAGATAGATAATTTATTTAAATGGAAAAATAAGGCACTTTAGTCATTTTTACAATTCTTATGGGCTAAGATGTAACTACCCAAGTAGCAAGATAACTGCAGACTGGCACCAGTTGAGCGCCAGAAAAAGAAGAATCTATTTGCAGCCTGACGCCCGGCTTGTTACGCTTTAGCGCTCTGTTCTGGCGCCAGAGTCTGGTTTAGCGGTGATTGCAATAGTTTTTTCTTGCAACGATCAAAACTTTAAAAAAATATAATACCTATCGACAACGTGGGTCGAAGGCGACTTCAAGCGTCCATAATCAAGCATCCAT
>CAKNWT010275816.1:0-10619 GCA_932066315.1 Andricus coriarius | reverse complement strand
GCAAATGCCACAGAAATTTGAAGGACAACTACTCATACTCATCTGTTCTTTTGCTGGTAAAAAAGGATATTTCGAAATCGTTTAAATTGTTTTTGATAATTGTTTGACGCGCCGATGAGAACAGACTAAAGGATACCCTCCGCTGTTTATCGCCGCCTTGAATGGAGAGGAAAAAATCATCAGCTATCTACTGAGTAAAGGCGTTGATCCGAATCACTTTTTTGAAAAATGTTTGTTACATTTGCACGCAGCCACACAAAAATTACGGTATAAAGTAGTGAGACTTCTTTTGAAACACGGAGAAAAAATCAATCCTGAATCAGGAGATTTTTGACACTTTTCTACGCGCTCTTCACGAGGACGGTCGATGTGTACATGAGGAAATAGTTAAGCTATTTCTAGAGTTAGATCCAAAAAGTGAGGCAAAAATTCCGTCAGTGGATATATCAAAAGCTATAGAACGACTATTCACTGTTGGAAATTACAGAGAGGAAAAGATGTTACAATTATTAAAAGAAAGATTGGTTGTACGCCATTCCACTATCATTCCACATTCACCTAGACAGGGGTCGAAAGTTGATGTGTTTCTTCAATCTGGCGCTGAGGTAAATTCAACTGCTGAACAAGGCGTAACACGTTTGGGTATTGCTGTTGACGGATATAATGTGAGAATAACTGCTATGATTATCCAGTTTTTATTACCGCAACCGATAAATCACAGTACCTCCGAGAAGTCTTAGAGTTGCTACTAACCCAGGGGTCTCCAACGTAGATCCTGTATCTACTGGGGATCCCAGGCCAATAGGTTGGATCTACTCTGCTCTGACCCAGAACAGTCAAAATCCTTTACCTGATTCAAGCCGCTTCAAACCCTTAAAAAAAAGGCTCCACCACGTTCAAATTTCAGAACCGAGCCCTTCCAACTGGGATTTTTTTCCGAGGGGTCATAAATTTTCTCTCAGTTTTCCTTTCGAAAAAAAATGGTAGATCTTAAAAAAGCTCAGGCATTCCTGGGTCACGCTGCACCTGTGAATTGTGGAGACCCCTGTACTAACCTCTAATCCTTCTGTAAATTTCACATTTAATTTCGACCCATATATTAAGCTTGTATGCCGAACGCGGTGAAGTCTACAGTCCTCTCTACCTCGGGATTTTGTTTGAATCCAAAGAAATCGTGGAAATGCTTTTAAGAAAGGGAGCAGCGGTGAATATCGACACTAAACCGGATTGTTCTGTTCATTTGGCATTTTAAAATGGCATTTCTGAAAAAATTGTGAATATGAAGATAGAATATAGGGCGAAAATTAATACCATTTGTAATAATAAGTTATCAAATCCAATATTCCATGCAGTAAAATTCCATAGTGAGCGCATTGAGAGGGTATAGGAAGTGTTGAATCTTTTTTAAATAAGGGTGCGGATAGCAGTTCAAAGCCAACTGACGGTGCTTTCTTATTTCACTTTGTCTATAATGAAGAACTTGGTATTCATTGTTTTTGAATTAATATAAAAATGCTCGAGCTACTTATTCATTCGGTGCTGATCCAAATCATGGCTGAAGAAATGGCTACTACTGGCATTATAGTTTTCTTTGATTTACAAGAGGCAATGCAAAAGCTAATGCTAAAACCCTTTACTGAAATGCGGTGCAGACGTAGATGTATTCAATTCATCATCGGAGAATGCTCTCAAGACAGTGCTGGTTGGTAAGCTTCTAGCACTAATAGAATATGAAGACTTAGAATTTCAAGACGGAGACGTAATGCAGTCTTAGAATAAATTTAGGAATAAACTCAAATAACTTCTACAACAAAAATTAATATTCCAACTGTAAAAAGTTTCTATATATTGGATTTAAATTGATAAAAACGTCTTTTTCAGTTTCACTTGTAAAAATATTGATCTGTGGGATTTCCAAATTTTTTAGTATTTTTTTCGATTTTGAAAGTATAGAAATATTGCTATAAAAAACTTGACGAATTTATCACCCTTTTCAATTTTCTAAATTTATACAATTTTAAAATGTATATTGAATACATTTTGCACATTTGGTTTATCACGTTTGGTTGTTGACAGACGATAATTCGAATCTATGCCAATCCAAAAATCGCACTTTTTTTATCAAATTGTCAAATCAAAGTGAAGTGAGATTTTTTGTTGGATGATGGAGAGGGTTGGAAGGAGGAAGGAAGAAGGAGGCGATAGGAAGGGAAGAGTTCATTGAGAAGAGGATCGTCATATGATAAGGGGAAGGAGAAGGATTGAATACAAGATATGTATGCCTACGACACTGGCGTAAATAGGGACGTCAGAAGTTAAATCGACTTATCACATTTCCGATCGGCTGTCTGTCTTGTTCTTTAAGTGCATTCTCGCTGTAATTTTGCTGCGATTACGGAAGATGATTCAGACTAGACAGAAATGTCCACAACACAATCTTCTCAACGATTCAAAGTAGAAGGAAATGTATCACAATCTCTCCTGCCTGTTCTAAAATTTGTTTAATCTATTTAAACATTTTTTACTTTTCATATCCACTGTTATTTATTGGAATTTTCAAAACAATCGTGACGTGAATCAATATTGAAATTCCCTCAAGAGGTTAATACACATTTTCTCGTATATACAATTTGCTTTGACATGTGCCATGAGTCACACTTATCTTACGTGACTAGCAAGTTAAAGATATTTTTAATCAAGCACTTTACTTTTTTCATTCGAGGATTAGAGCAAGGAAACCGTTAAATTAGTATGAAAAACATACAGTCTAGGAAAATAAAAGTAGATCACGTTTTTTAAACATAAAATTAGATTAAATGAAGCTGGCCACTCAAATCTCGGAAATTTTAATTTCCCCATTTAACTAAATTTTTTCCAGTCATTAAATCTAAAGTAAGTATTTCCAGATCATATTTGTTTTTGATGTTCTTGCCTTTTTATATGCAATAATCAGTTTTTCTCTGATTTCATTTTTTTCTGAATATGTTTAAACAAACAGGAATACAATTTTTTGTTTTATTTAAAATTTGCAACCATTGTAATTAATGATTTTCAGACAGTCATGTGCACAATTATGCAATAAACCGTCATGGTTCATAATTTTCCTGTACTGTTTTAAGTTTTAAATAAAAAAACTCTTGTGAGGTTAATGTTAATGCTATCGTCCATGAAAAGAAGCTTGAAACAAAGTGAAAGACTGAATTAATCATATTTTTAAACTTTCCATTATTATATAACCTGTTAAATTACTTCCACATTTTATCTATACAAAAAATGAAAGAAACTATTATTTTATGGTATATTCTAGAGTTTCTTCTTCAGTTCCAGATTAACTGATTAATCTCGAAATGAGGTCAAAATTTAATTTTCTCATGGGCGGACAATTTTGAGATTTTTGAGAAGGTCTTGGCACACACTCGAATCGGAAATTATTGGATGATGTGATTGCAATCGACCCTGATGAAATTCGATTAACTAGGCCACTAGTGAGTGGTGTCACCTATTATCAGTCACCACAGTGCCTATTCTCCTTAAAAAAGGTAATTTTTTCAAAAACAGGTAAAAAATAGGTGACAAGAAAAAGTTTTATAAGTTAAATAAACATGTGAATCAATGCTTAGTAAAATATTTTTATTTGTTGAACACGTCACACTATGAATATAATTATAGGTCCTTGTTCGCTCGTGTCCCACGAATCTCTCAAAAATCTCAAAATTGTCCGTTCATGAGGTTATATGAAAAAAGAAAGTTTAAAAATATGATTAATGCAGTCTTTCCCTATGTTTCAAGCTTCTTAGCATTAACATTAACATCACAAGAATTTTTTTAAAAGTTATTACTAACAATGGTTACAAATTTAAGCTGAACAAACAATTGTATTCCTGTTCGTTTAAACATTTTCATTAAAAAAGCAATTTGGAGAAAAACTGATTATTGCATATAAAAAAGGCGAGAACATAAAAAAATATGGTATGAAAAGACGTACTTTAGATTTGATGACTGTACAAATTTTGGTTAAACCGGAAAATGAAAATATCCCAGATTTGTGTGGCCTCCTTCATTTAATCTAATTGTATCTCTAAAAAAAAATATCTACTTTCCTTTTCCTAGACTGTATTTGGTTTTTCCACTACTCCCACTGAATCATTCCAAAGCAAATAAAACGACATGTATTTTACCTTATTGATAAATAAAAATTCGAGTTTTTAGTTATCTTCCTAAATCTGGCGAAAGTTTCGTTTTGTGGAAGTTCCGTTTTGACAAAGTTATATGTATTTTAACTCCTAAAACTGATACATATTAATATAAAAAAGTTGTCGAAAATTTTCTTTAAAATGTCATATTATTTTGTTAACTAATGCAGGTATTTACTTATCTTTTTGTTCCTTATTCTGAATTGTTTTTTCTACATTGATATTTTTTCCCTAAAACACAAAAATCCACATTCTATACAAAAACGACACAAGATATTTTTACTAGTAGTAAGGTAAACGTCCCAGTAATCGTGACCTTAGTCCCAGTAATCGTGATGCCTATTTTCTTGCTTTTTATTTAATTTCAACGAATATAATTTCTATTTGCCTTTATGAAATGCTAAAAATAAGTGGGTCTTATAATTAAATGTTACTTTTAACACACTTTTTTAACAATATATTCAAACTATAACCAAGTTTCACGATTACTGGGACATTCACCTTAGTGCTTTATTTGTTTGAGAATCATTTGATTCATACGAATAGGTTACCGTTCAATTCTAAAATTAACTGTTATTCTATTAAATAAAAACAAGAAAAAACTAAAATTAAAGGATGATAGTAAACAATACCCCAGCGGAGATAAACCGTACTTACAACGAAAGCAAATTGTATTTTCCACACATTTGTGCACAGACCTTTTAAAGTTAAAGGTCAAAGCGTTAAAAACTGTAATTTGATGAATGTGACTTCTCTTTTGTTAAAGCTCCGTCGGCTTTAACGAACACATTCTCATCACGTATCGTATCTCGTGCTTCGCACTCGATTTTGTCCACAAGGTGAACTTTTCTACATTACGTTCAACACTATTATATCCAATGTAAATTATATTTAATTCTGTACCTCGATCTGGTACTGCTTAAACAGATATTGCAAAATAATGTACAATTTATATTTTTCATGATGACTTTAATATTTTCTCCTTACTATGCACTAATTTTTATTCTCAGCTGCCCTGAAAATGCGCCTAGTTTGAGCGCTCAAATCAAAAACTGTGATTCAAACCCCTTATAAACTACAATCATAAAGTGAAATTAAACATGTTGTTTTTCAATTTGACTTTGAAGAGGGTTCTCAAAGCCATGTAAACAAAATAAAACGGAAAATTTTGTTTCCAAATTTGAAAATAGTCTTACTTTTTGAATTTTGATCGAATAAAAAAATGTTATGAGGATCAAAATGTTGAAAAGTATATAACTTTGTAAATTTTTATCGAAATCAAAAATATCATTAGGATAATTTTCAAGACCCTCTCCCATCTAAAATTTTTTAATTTGGTTGGAAATATCTGGTTAACGAACTTAACCTTCATTGTAGGACCCTCAAAATGTTTATCAAAGGCTGTAACCATACAATGGTTCAAGTAACCACACATACAGACATACATACAGGCATACATACAGACAGACAGGAACCGACAAAATTTTATGATTTTCGGACTCTGTGAGTGCCGAAACGTAAAGATCCGTTAAGAACCAGAGATCGAAAATTTTGACGATTACATTACACTCTCATGAATGAGAATGTAAAAACCTTTAACTATATGATTAATCATAATGCTCATTTGTGAAACTTACAAGCGAACATAATACATTTTTTCATAGCATTTTTTTCAGGGTTATCTAGAATATTCAGCCAGGCATTCCTTATCTCAAACATATCCCTACTCTCGCTTATACATGAAAATCTTACAATTAACAAAAATTGACATTCTACTCAAAGATGGTACACAGGTTCTGTATTAAAACTATTCTCACGACAGTAGATACAATAACCATCAACATTCAAACCGCAGGTTTTATTCTTGATTATAAGTCTAGGTATTAACTTATTTATTAACCTTAATTGCGTTATAACTCTGATAGTCCTCTAGAGAACTAAGTAAGGCCATGCGCATCCACAATCTACCCCTTCTCCTTGAAACTGAGCATCGCAACTTAGATTTTTCTGAACGAACGTGATCGCTCGTTCCGGCTTCTTGTAATTCTCTGGGGTGGACAACAGTCAAAAGAACAAAATCATTTCTCTTCAAAATACCTTAAAAAATAGTTTGTTCACGCTTTTCTGTATCACGCTCATTTAACAAATTGCGTATTTAAATGTGAATATGAATATACAGGATAAAACTGTATTTCTTCGAAACAACTTGAAATTTTATTATTTAACCCTGGACTGGTACCGCACGTCGATGCGACGAACACGCACGGCTGTTTTCAGTACTAAGCCACAGTGGCGCACCCTAGAGAAGTGTACGATCAGCTATTCTTTGACAGATCAGTGCCCTTCGTGACCTCGGCGGGTAGCAGTAATCATCAATCATCAAAATCATTAAATCATTAAATCATTAAATCACTAAATCATCAAAATTCTAAGGTACCAGTCCAGGGTTAAAACAATACTATTTTAACCGGTTTTATTTGCCTGGATACTTTATTAAGAAAAAGGGTAAATTCGTTTCCAATCTTAATGATCTATTTAATTGATTTTCCTTCTTGATATTTTGACGCATTTTGATATAATATGATCAACGGAACTCGAAAATACAATTTTTTATTTCTGTGTATGTGTACCTTTGTTCTGTTTACCGTATCACGAAAATTAAAAGAGCAATGGTCATGAAATTATGACAATAATTGATGTCCAGATCCGATATGATTTTGAGCTATATTGAGCTTTATGCAAGTGTTTTTTGGCGCGTAGAAATATAAAAAAAATGCTTATCATGTTTATATGAGAAACAATTTTTTGATAATCGAAATACAACGATACTATATCTGATGTATTTGTTCATGTCCTCGGAACGCATCGATCGACTTATTGTGGAACGTTTTATGACTTACTAGTACTGATTTATGAGGTTTAAAAACATGGTTTATTCTGTTTATATGAGCAAAACTTTATTTATATTAGGAATACAACAGTACTATATCTTATATATTTGTTCGCGTTTTCGGAGCGCGCCTACTGACCTATAGAAGAACCTTCCACATCCTCTTATGAACTAGCAATATCTATTTACAATTTTTCAAAAGATATTGTTTATTTTGTTTATATGTATAAAGAACACTTTTTTAATATTGAAAAGCCAATACTACTATATTTAATATAATTGTTTGCGCTTCTTCAATACGCTTCGATTGATCTATTGAACCTATTGAGTGAAAAATATATTTTATGTACCACGAGTATGGTTTCCTGGGTCTCTCGTTTATGTTTTGCAGATACATTACACTCTTGCGGCATATGCGCATGCGCATTCGTTATTACACCAGTTGTCATTTTTATGACCTGAGGCTTAAAATTGTTCGACTTTGAAGGTCTGAATTTGAAGTTCTTACTTTTTCAAGATTTTTAATTTGATAATATGCAAGTTTTAATGCTACTGTTAAAAATGTTGAATTTTAAATGTTTTTTTTTTCGTTACTTTGTAATTGCGTTTATAATTATTAAATTGGTTTGAGACTTTCCAATTTGCATTTTTTTGAATGTATTGTAAATTATTCTGTTGTGAGGATTCAATTTTACTATACATTATTCATTTTGAAAGCTTTTAATTTCAAAGTGACTAATTTTTTCAATAATTTAGTTTTGAAGATTAAAGATAGAAAGAATTGTATACCATATTGAACTTTGTATTTGTAATTATTTCATTTCTAGTCATACGCTTTTAACCAACGTACAATCACACAAAATTATTTCAAATATGGAAAAAGTTGTCTACTCATTTTTTATGAATTTTTATTCCCAAAATTGTATCGATACTGTTCAATCGTAAAGGCCTCAAATTAAATTTATTTAGTTTTAAATACTTCCAAGGGTATAACTACTTTTGAAATCTGGTGTTCATACCTTCATTGAAATCTTTGACATGTTTTGAAATCTCGTGTACACTCAAAAATCAAGTGGTGTTTTCTCGGTGACTTAAAATTGTACCTTTTTTAAAAAGCAAAATAATATTTGATCGCTTTCTTAATTTTAAATTAATTTTTTTTTCACTTTTATTCATTCTACTTATAAAATATCATGGAGCTTTTTTTAGGTAAATTTGTTGTCTTCATGTTTGAAGATCAAAAATGACAATCAGAATGTTTTTGAATGACAATTTCCTTTGAAGATTGAACATTTTAATTTCCGGTGGGTTGATTGTCTGGTAAGGTATCTTCAGATGTAGAAAAGGCCTTTTAAGATCGACTCCATGCCGCCTATGGCATTGTAAACTTAAGCTTTTTCCGGTAACGTGAGACAAGAAACTATTGTTCTCTGTCCTCCCGCAATTTCGCAACTTGGGCTTTGGCCAAGGGTTTCCCGTCATTGACAAGTGGATCGGTAAAACACGTTTCTAGGGGTTTTTTTTGCTCCACAGGTCCAATTAAGACAACCATTTGTTAATCAAGTTATGTATAGAAAGGGTCTTCGGTGTCCTCTTGACCCAAATAGACAAATCCACAGAAATAATTATTCATGCTTGGGAGCACATATTCCGTAAAGTTCTGTAGTATTTTAGAAGTTTACAATATTGAAGTACAAGTCAATATATAACAACAGTTGATAGCAATAATTTACAAGTAATTTTAACAGAAGTCAGAAAATATTGAAATAGACATAAAACTTGTATTTACTTATTTTGGGGAGAGCAGTTCAATAAGTACGAGTGTTTTACATTGTCAAAAAGTTCTGGCTCTTTATCATTCAAGTGCGACAATAAATAGTACGAAAACAACAAAAGCAACTTGTGAAATAAATCATATTTTCTATGTGGCAGTACGTGCAGCAGTAGATGAAGCAAGTTCCAGTCGGCCATCCATTGAAATAATATTTTGGATTGTTTTCTTTTCCTAATTGGAAAATTTAATAATCTAACTAGATTGGTTTCATAATTACCCAAAAATATTACTTTCATTTGACAAAGCTTTATTGTTTTTACAAAAAGTCGTATCCACATAAAAAGTTTAGAGAAATCAATTTAATGTATCCAAAGTGCACTGTTGGTTCCTAAACTTTTTTAAGTCTTTGTTCCTATATTTTTAAACCTATTAGGTGCCATTGTCAATATTTTAACCAAAAGATGCTTTTAGAAGTTTCTGGAGAGACAGCAAAATAAACCAAAAAAATCACACCTGCGAGAGAATACTGAGCGAGACAAATCTTCCTATTCTTTCAGTTGAAGAATTTCTCAAGGGGCTTGCCCAGATAGGAATAGTGGAGATTGATGTAGTTTCCTAAATTCGAATTTAAGTTCCCACGGAGCATCGCTAACTTGCTTTCAATAAATTCCTGCAAGTCTGAGAAAATTGTATTAGGTTTCTTCCTTCAAGGGTCTTTGCAAAAAAGTTGTAAAATGTTGACTATGGCTAAAAACGAAGTGTATAGTCGTCCAGCTTTTCCGACGAATAGCACAGGCAGGACTTACAAATCCTTCAACCCTTTTTCAACTCTGCCAATCAAGTTTGCAAGATTTGTGCTATTCGTCCGAAAAAGCTGGACAACTGGCCATGGGCTACAAAAAAAACTGATCACGACCAGCTTAATAGTATATTGCGTGACGAGGGTCGAAATCGTTGCCTCGACCCGAGTTATGCATATCATTTTTCATCATATCGATAATCGAAAATTCGACTTGAAATGCCTGTGAAACGGCTCATTGATCTGTCACTTTCTTCCCTAGGGTAGAAAACTCGATTTTCGACCCGCTTCACAGGCATCGAAAGTCGAATTTTCGATTGAGGTGTGATGAAAAATACTATTGCGCCCGCTGCAGAGACCTTACAATTTTTTACATCTCGCTGGCGACCCAGGTCTGGCGCTAGTCTTGCGCAGGGCTGACTTTAATACGACCGTTTAGCCTGGAAGGCCTAGTCTGGCCCAGGACTGGCAATGCTTAGCCATCCAAGAACAATAAAAGCTCTAAGCATGGTCTGGTTTGGCTCAAGAGTGGCGCTGGTCAACGAGCCAAGAACAGAAAATTCTGTATTCTATCTGGAAGGTCTAGTTTGGCACAGGACTGGCGCTGATCAGCTATCCAAGACCAAAAAAAGTTCTAAGTTCGATTAGTAAATTTTTTGGACATATTTTAAAAAAGTTACAGGTTGTCTAAAATGATAAGAAATTCACACTTATGATAAAAAATGTTTTTTTTTTCAATTCACTAAAAAAACGGGCGTCTAGGCAGCGGCTGCCCAGCCTCTAGCTAATCGCTAATAAGTCATTAACAACCCGAGTCGAAATTTAGGCCCTACTTTGAAGCTACAGCTCCTTATTAGAACCTGCTTTGAAGCATTTAAACCTATAGCCCCTACTTTAAGGTTTTTACTCCTAGAGAATGAAACATTAGAGCCTCCTTTGACTCCATTTGAAGCTACAGGCCCT
>CAKNWT010275786.1:0-12980 GCA_932066315.1 Andricus coriarius | reverse complement strand
AATAATGCAACGTGTATTCCAAAGGAAAATATATTTTCTTAGATTTATATCTCGTCGCGCAGTTGCCGTGTGAAGGTACATCAATGACATTTACAACCTCCTGCAAAGTTGATATTACACAGTCTCAGTTTTTTTTGTTGGACATCCTCTCGTCAATTACTTATTAATTTTTAACTTTACAACATATTTTTATTATTATTTCCGACGACATTCTTATGAGGAATTTAAAGATATTAAAATGTACCTTGAGTAGATGCTCAGGGTAAACATCCTTTTTTTCCCCGTGTGGAGAGGCGGTAATGAACAAGTGCCACCTCTGTGGAGATCTCAATGAGACAATCGGGAACATTATGGACGGTTATACATTGCTTATTTCGCAAGAATAAAGCGCAGTCATAGTGATGCCGCTGGGATTATCCACCAACAGATTGATCTGAATCTTGGCTTGTTACAGGTATGTAAGCCGTACTATAAATACTCATCAGTAAGAGCTTCGGAGAAAGAACATCACCTCCTCTACCAGGTCAGAATTAGCTTGAGAGATCACTTATTCCTACCTAATCGACCTCATGTCCTTTGGAGGGATAAACTTGCACAGCATGTAAATATAGTCTACTTCAGCGTTCCCTCAATTAAAAAAATTCAACTCCGGCACACTGAAAAGATCCAGAAATACACGGAGCTTAAGCGGGAGATTTTGACAATGTGGATGGTGAAGAAAATTAATGTCCGTCCGATCGTGATCTCCACACCGAACTTTCATGCGAGGTATACCTAGCCCTTGGAAAAACAGGGTGCTCAGAATCTGCTACGTCTTAAGGTGCAGTTTGAATGCTGCGGCTGAGTCTAAGCTAGCCGCTCGGCGGGATTCGTGCGAATCTGGCCTTGTGGCCGAAGCCGCATGTTTGATTTCCAATGCGACGACTGCACCCGCATATCAGTACAGTTTCATCGTCTGCGGCAGTTGGTTGTTGCAAGCCATGGCAGAAAGACTACAATTATTATTCAATTTCTTTGACAAGGAGGAAGATCTTTTATTAATTTTATTAAAAGATGCAGTTCGGAATGAACTTCAGGCCTTGTATTCGACAAGAGATCTTAAGGGGTTTATTATTATTCTATCAATTGTTTTTGCCTCTTGTCTAATTAATCTCTTTTGATAGAAATTTCATATTATTTCATTTTAGTTGAAAAATGATTTTTTTTGTAGAATTTTTTTGTAAAAGTAGTTTTTTTTACCAAATATATAAATTTAAATTAAACTGACTTCAACCGCCACCTGAAGCATCAAAATTTGGACTGAACTTAGCGGTGATCCGAAATAATCATTCAAAATCAGGATCTCACTGTGAGCACACGTATTGAACACACAAGATGAAGCGTTACTGTTCTCGTAACGAGATCGTATGCATTCTTCATCTGTGCGAGAGGGAAAACAAATTGAGTCACGGCGTACATTCAGTATTGTGATACTGGATTTTAAACCCAATCTCTAATGAGATATTAGAAATCACTAATTGTCATCATTATGACCCGTGACACAATGGGTGATTCTGCTCAGCAGAATCACCTTTTCCCTACTTGAATCTATTGGAAGAATGACACAAAAAAATCTCCTAACGAGAGACTATTTGCTTATGAATTGAACTTTCTTATTGAGTTGAGTACTTGCCCACAAAAACTCAAAGAACAAAAGTAAAAATATTACTCTCCTTTTGGATTACTGGGTCTAATCATTTTTACCCATGATCAAAATTTACAGTACTGGAGAATTGATTAAAGAAAACGTTTATCTCATTGAGCCATGCTCTTAATAAGAAAGGACAGAAAACGTCTTTTTAAATGCCATGCTTATTTAGAGGAATTAAAACCCACTTTACAAACTGAAATTAGACAGGTATTTCTCTACGATGAATTCCCGACTATTTTCTCGGGAAATGACGCGTAATGCCTGGAAGCATTTAAAGGTCCCTGACGTCACGCGTATCTCGTCAGTTGGCGAACGCGTACGAAGAATAATCGATAAATATATATAGATATAAAACAGACCCGTCTGGACGAGGTGCGAATTGCTATGTAAACATACGATTTTATATAAAATCGTATATACGTGCTACTCTTCTATTTCTCGGAGAGAGATTCAAATGGACTATACGGCCTTTCTATCTAACCTGAAACTAAACCATAAATCGCGAACGCGCATCTAATTATGAGAACCTAATGGGTATCTCTGAGAGGGAACCGCAGTTCTTCCCTTAGAGCTGGTGCTCCTGCCGACGCATCGGAAAAAGACAAGCTTTCTTGTCGGGAGCGGCTATTTAACAGCTCACTCCTCTAGTAGCCAGGTAAGTTCCCACTCCGGTGTTACCTGTGCTACCTGTGCGCTCTGCTGCTGGTGGTAAATCGAAGAAGGTTTACCGCATACCTTGCAAGCAATATCCTTGGCCACTTTTTCTCTGTAAGCGATTACAATTGGATGAGTTCAGTAGAAATATGATATGTCATAATCCGTTGATAGCTTTTGTCCGCATGACCATTTTTTATCCAATTTTGAAACGGATACGTTGCGGGGAGGATATGATTGTTCGTGAATTAATTTGAATTTAGGCTCATGTAGGTTTGGCTGATCTGGTCGATGAGCACAGACATCGCGGCAAAGGGAAATTAAGTTAAAGAACCTAGTCTTATATTCAGTAGTTGGTTTTGTGTATTTGCAAACATATAGAGTAATATCCTCATCGGGGGAAAATAGTGATTTGTGAAGCGAAGCAGGTGTTTTAATATCGCTTGTGCATTCAACAGAATTTTCTTTTTCATGAAGAGAATACATGCTTTTATTTTCTTCGAGAAGTTCTTTGCGTACGTTATTACATTCGGTGTTTTTATTTGTATTTGACCCCGTGTCAGTTTCCACCGTTACGTCCATAGATAACACGGGGCTGATTCGTTTCCCGAAGGTGCTCCATTATAATCATGGTCATTTGAAAATTCATTTTCCGCCTCTGATTCGTTTTCATCCACGACAGATTCGAGGAAACGAACATGTTTGTTTTCGAAAGATGACTTTTTATAGAACCTATTTTTATTGTGAGATTGTTTACCACCTCCGGAATCGGGGATATTTGTGTTACTATCATTACGGCGATTAATGCCGTCTTGCACGTTTCCGCGCGAGAATTGATTTGAAAGATCCTTTTTAGTTTTCCGCTCTCGATCGAGAGTATTTGTGTTTGAGTTTTGGTAGGTAGCATCGCTTCGTGCGGTGCCCCCTCCAGCCGATTTATGAGATCCTAAACCTGTTGGTTCCGGCACGCTTTTCCATCCGCCGTTGCGACTTCCTACTGGGTGTTCTGGTTGGCTCTGGTTTGAATTTCCAGCCCGGTAACAGTTGTCACTTTTCGGGTTTTCACAGCTCGTGGGGCTATTCCGTGTGTCCTGTGCACCGTAGCCTTCGCCTGTCGGTCTTGAGTGGCTTGCATTTTCATTATCAAACCATGGTTTCATCGGATTGCTCGATCGACCGGTACGTCTCGCGTAATAATCGTTCCGGTTTAAACCGCCTGCTCGATCGAAAGTTTTGAGCACATCTCTAAGATCGGAATAATTTTCTACTTTTCTTATAAGAATGGGATTTTTCACCTCTTCGGTGTAATGTCTAGAGAGTTGCTGAACTACATCCGATTCAGGAGGTGAGGAGATTAAATCTTTCGCATTGGAGATCATTTTTATCGCGTGCTCAACCATGGTCGAATTTCCTCGATTGTCGTGGAATTCGTATTCCAAAAAACTTGCTATTTTTCTACGAATATTTTCGTCCCAGAAGCGTTTAATGAACTTTTTTTTTTGAATGACTCAAAATATTCCCCTTCTTCTTCTACTAAGCTCCACCATTCTTGAGCCATTCCCATTAAACTGGCATACATTAAATGTTATAAGTCGGATTTAAAATCTGTGGCTTTTATGTACCGTTCTAACTCACGTTAATATATCATCGGACGTTCATTCGATTTTCCGTAAAATTTAGGGAGTGGTAAGTTTTTTAACGAGTGTGGTTTATAGGAGGTTAAATTTTGGTTTCGATTGATTCGCTCGTTAATTTTTTCTCGGTTTTCGTCAAGACCTAAAATGCGATTTTCATGTCCCATTTTCGCGGATATTAATGAAGCATGATTAGCCATTATTTCGACTGTTTCATGGGATAATCTTATGGTAAGATTATCAATATCGTATATCTGTTCGGATAAATTTGTTCCTTGATTTATACAATGCGCGTCCTGTATATTTATTAAATCGTGCATATTATCATATAATTTATTGGCGACATTCCGAATTTTGTTATCCGTGGTGGTTTCAATTTCGTTTATTCTTGTGTTTAGATCATTGGAAGGCAAAACGTAAACGAGTTAATTCTTCAATATTTATTCTTTCTTTCGATTCCATTAAGCTTGTTGTTTATTTTCTTTGGGTCGTTCAAAAAGACACGTGATGACTTCGCGGGCTTGCAGTTAAATCTAACACACTCGCGCTTAACCTTCTCGCTTTTCTTTCTTTAATTTCTAATGCTTTAGTTAGAATTGATCTTTCTTCAGGAGTTAATCTATCGTCGTCCGGACTAAGTAAAATTTGATCTATGGGGTGTTTTGGAGGTGAGTTACCGTCCCGATGATTTAAACTCATATTCGATCCGAAACACGACATTTTTAGAGAATTTTTAAAAATTACTGATTGTGTTTTTTTTAACGGGATTCAATTATATTTTAAAGATTCACCAATATTTAAACTCTGTTAAATACGTGTGCTCACAGTGAGATCCAGATTTTGAATGATTATTTCGGGTGACCGCTAAGGTCAGTTCAAATTTTGACGCTTCGGGTGACCGTTGAAGTCAGTTCAATTTAAATTGATATATTTGGTAAGTATTTATTATTTTCTATACAGGTGCCTTTGAAAGCATAATGTTGACAGCTGTGATTGAGGACGGTTTCAACTGTCACCCTGGTTAATGTGATGATTATTTTCGCTCGATTTAATTTGAGAATGCTTGCATGACTTTCATACCTGAGACGCAAGGTTCATTCATATTTGGCATTATAGTAAATACTGCTCTGACCCGGCGGCATCCCGATACAATTCGAGCACGTATTCTATTTACCGGTATTTGTTGATTTCCATTCACAGAAATATAAGTTTGCGAGAGGAACTGACAGTTTACGAACTCACGGACATTTCGTGCAAAAAATTCCGTAGAAATCAGATTCAAATTGCTACCCGTGTCTATTATAGCATCAACAAGGCAATATTCAATAATAACTCGATTTCTAGAAATATTCATTTTTCTCAATTTTATTTCATAAGAACAGACTTTTTGGGCTTAGCAAGAACCTGATTGTTAACTTTCCTCTTTATCCTGAAATCGTCATCATCTCTCAGGGAGTTCCTGCTTTCCTCGTTTAAGGCCCATGCATGCTCGAACGCAAACGCGAACGCTGAGACGATGCACTTTGGAACGCATTTTTGAGTTATACTCGTAGCTGGAACGCATTTTTGAGTTATACTCGTCGCGGTCCACTGCACTGTGGCAACCGCAGAGTGCTTCCGGAATGAATTTTCACGGAAGGATGAAGCTGTAGGTCGCAATTCTGAACCGATTCACCTTTTTTTATTATTTAATTACTCACTTTTTATTTAATTACTCAATTATTTAAATACCTCAGAGCCTACCTCTGTACCAAATTTTATTACACCTACCTTAAATTAAAGATTCTTCGTTGGAAATTCATTTTAGCGAATTCTTCGCCTTTTAAAAACATGTGGCTCCACCTTTTGCATTGTTTCCCTAAGGGCTGCCTGCCACCTTTGCCTACCTGCGTACCATCTATTGTTACATTAATTAGGACCATCTTCGTTTATCGGCCTTCGACTGTACATGTGCTCTGCTACTCAAAGACTAACAGTTACCTTCTATTTTGAAAGAGTGAAAAAAGTGGACAAACAGCCTCAATATTTAAAAATTGTAAAATAGCACGGTTTTTTAATTTTAATAATTTAAATAATTTTATACCAAATAATTCAATTTTTCACCAAACTGTCGAATTTTTCAAGCCAAAACGACGAATTTTCAATGAAGAAAATTAATTTTCTAATTCAAAAGATGATTTTTCAATATAAAAGTTCATTTTCAGGCAAATAGTTTAATTTTCTACCTGATTGTTAACTTGTTAAGCTAGAAAGATGAACTTCCTACAAAGCCGTTAAATTTTCAACCCGCAAATATGATTTTTCAACGAAAAAATTAATTTTTAGGTAAATAGTTTAATTTTCTACCAAATAGTTGAATTTTTAGCCAAAAAGAGGATTTTTTAACGAAGAAAATTAATTTTCTAATCGAAAAGATGATTTTTCAACAAAATAGTTCATTTTCCAACCAAAGAAATGGATTTTCAACTAATAAAATGAATTTTTGACAAAGTAGTTCATCTTTCAAGCAAGTGGTTGAATTTTCTACAAAACCGTTACATTTTCTACCCAAAAATGTGAATTTAAAAAAAAAAAATGTAATTTTATACCAAATAACTCAATTTCTTAACAAACTGCTGTATTTGCAAGCCAAAAATACGCATTTTCAACAAAGAAGATTAATTTTCTAATCGAAAAGATGATTTTTCAACAAAATAGTTCATTTTTCAATCAAAGAGATGGATTTTTAACTAATAAAATGAGTTTTTAACAAAGTAGTTCTACTTTTAAGCAAGTAGGTGAATTTGCAAGCAATAAGACGAATTTTCTATAAAACAGATATATTTATGACACAAAAATATGATTTTTCAAACAAAAATTTAATTTTCCGGTATATTTTCTGATCAAAAAGATGATTTTTCGACAAAATTGTTATTTTTTCAACCAAAATAAAAAAAATCAGAAAAAGTTAAAAAAAATTCATTTTATACTTAGATTTGAAATAGATTCGTTCCTTATCAAATCCTGAGATATTGTGTTTTACAGTTGAAAGAATGGATTTTGTGTCTACAAATACCAGTGCATGGGTGTCAGTCCCTGGTTATTGTTGCTCAATTCTATTATAAAAAAAGTTAGGGTACCAACACAAACAGCTGATGCAGGTAATTTTTTAGAAACCTTTTTTTTAATAGCAAAGTATCAATTAAATTTGATGAATTTAATTCAATAACTTTTTAAGCTTATAAATTTCTAAAATGTGGTGAAAAAAAATTAATAAACGCTGACAATCCCTATGAAACAATTTTCATCCAGTTATTTCTTTATAAGAAATGTAATACATTTTCAAGTTTTTGTGCTTTACTGAAAGACATTTCTGGATAGTTGCTTTAGCAATTGTAGGCATTTTGGAATAAATCTGAATATCTAACATAAAACGGCATTTTTAAAAAGATAAACAAATTTTTCATAACGGTTTTTGATTAAAGAAATACTAATTAATTTTTTTCAAAATCCAAACGAAATAGCCCTATGCGGATTTTATTTATCTTTTATTTCAAAAAAGAAACGTTGAAATTGGATCTTAATTGTTATGTGAAAATCAATTTGTTCATAGGCACTGTCTTTGCCCCAGTGTGGAGGCGTAGGGTGAAAACCGTACCGGTAAGGTTAGACTTTTTGGCAGCGTGTCGGCGATGCGCTTGTCCAGCATAAACCAAACCATTGCTCAACACAGTTTCTATCCTGACGCAAACGCGAACGCCCGTTTTTGCGTTCGAAAGGCGTCAGGTTAAACTTTTTGGCAGCGTGTCGGCGATGCTCTTGTCCAGTGTGAACCAAACCATTGCTCAACACAATTTCTATCCTGACGCAAACGCGAAGGCCCGTACGCATTTCGTTTTGCGTTCGAGCATGCATGGGCCTTTAGTCTCAATGTCGCTTCCTCTGCTTCGTCTAGGACGCTTCGTCGCTGCATGTATATATCCTATTCGCGAGAGGTAGTCAGCGCGACTTCGCAACGACCGTTGCAAATCGTGCGGAAACTCTGGGTCTTTCTGGCACCACAGAGTGTGCATGCGCGCCATGAAGCCTCTGCGAACTGCTATTTTTTATCAACTTTACCATTTTAGGATCGATTTAATTGCTTTAGTTCAAACTTTATTTGAAACTTTACGCTGGAAGCACCAGTTCCCGTTAGATCACTGAAGTTAAGCAGTGTTGGGCGCGGTTAGTACTTGGATGGGTGACCGTCTGATACTACTGCGTTGCTGTTGGCGGTCGTGGGTGTGGTGAGCCCATTTACTACAAATCCACCTCAAAAACACTACCCGAATCGGGCAGTGTCACGCTTACCCCTAGAGGCTCGCCGAAAGGGAAATAGCTTAATGATATACATACATACATACATATGCAACTTCATCAATTTTACCTTGTTCAAAAAAGCCTCGGAGACTTTTCTATGTATTTAAATTTTTGAGGTACAGTGCATTTTTGAAGCGACCAGAATTGAAAGTCAAACTGATTTTTGATGATTTTTGTTAAAAATTGAACTGTACTTTGAAAAGTATGAATTTTAGACAAAAATATTGGGCACAAAAAATGAATATCTCAACAAATTACACATTTGTTTTGTAAAACATTTTTTATGTAGTCAATAGTTTAAGAGTGACACTTATTTTTATGATGAAAATAAGAAGTTCTTTCGTGTTTTTCTAATTTATGAAGAAAGATGTTGATTTTTCATAATGCTTTTTTATAGCTGGATTAAAAAAAAATGTTGGTGATGAATGATTAGGAAACAATTCCAGATAATAATAAAAGATAATTGCTTACTTTATCTAAATCGACAGAATGCGTATGTGTTAAAAGGTTTATTTTTTAATGCCCAACAGCTTTCCGCAAGCAATTAATGAATTGAAATCAAATGAAACTTTGGTGTTTCTCTGAGAATTGACTTTTCTTTAATATAAGGGGCCGTTCAAAAAATACGTAACGCCTTTAGAGGGGGTGGGGGTTACCTCGAGCGTTACGATAATGTTAAACTTACACTCACTTACTGTAGAAAAAACGTTCCTGGGAGCGTGGGGGGGGGGGGGGGCAAAAATTGCCGGAAAAAGCGTTATGTATTTTTTGAACCGAGCCTAATAGAGAAGCACCAATGTTATAAATTCAATAATTACTTACGAAGAACTGTTGGGAAGACTGCATTTATACTTTCAAAATTAAATTTATTAACACATATATCTACGCATAGAAATTATTAAATTAAAGAAACATCACTTGTCAGAGAAGCGGGGTCGGTTCAAGTAACAAGCGGCATGTCACATTCGCGGCAAGTCACATTGCATTTTTCAACGTCTCGTGGGGTGCGGGAAGATGCCGTTGTGATTTGTTACAGAAATGATTTAAATGATCGAAATTGGCTCCACCGATTTTGATAGCTCGAATATAGTATATATAGGGTATTAAGGCAACTATCAAAAATTAACAAGTAATTCCTTTTACGAGAGGGAACTAAAAAAAATTATTGTTATATTGTAACCATTTTTTTGTAATGAAATTTTGATATTTACACCGCCATATTCCTTTAACGAGAAGGGACTAAAAAAAATTATTGCAATATTGTAACCATTTTTTTGTAATGAAATTTTGGTATTTATACCGCCATTTTTTCTGTAATATACTCATATCCAAGGTAACAACATATCTTTTTTGGGTTAAGTTCAAAGGTTTACTTCGTGATTAAAAACATGAATAAAAAATTATGGCCCCTAATATTTCTGTAATTCTCTGAGAACGGTGAGGCGGGGGGGGGGGGGGGGCACTTTACTTTTTAGCGAATACAATTTTCTAAGCTGTTAG
Organism: Andricus coriarius; assembly: GCA_932066315.1. NCBI lineage: Eukaryota > Metazoa > Arthropoda > Insecta > Hymenoptera > Cynipidae > Andricus > Andricus coriarius. The sequence goes on along the minus strand of CAKNWT010275786.1, from coordinate 3,164 downwards.
CTACCCTTCACCTATTATAAAGTCATGAAAAAGACCGGTGTAATTTTCGAAAATTACCAATTAAATAGCATGAAATATCTTATTTTTTATGCTTCGAACTATTGGCTGGCATTTACCCTTCGGGAAACCCGCCAAACACTACCCTTACTATATGCACATCTGGAATTCTAAAAATGGCATGTTTGATTTACGATATCTGAAAATTGAAAAACGCCAGAAATCTTCTTTATTTATTCGGCGAATTGTAGGCTGGGTGAGGCCGTTCAGGAAAACCCTAAAACCCTACCCTTACTACATATACACCTAAAATGATGAAAATAGCAAGTTTGATTTTCGATCTTTGAAAATTGAAAAACGTTAAAATTTTCTTTTTTTATGTCCCGAATTATAAAAAAAATATCAATTTGAAATTGAGAAACGTCAAAAAACGTCTTTTTATGCTGGAATGGTTATGAACTGTTCCGAACAGTCTTACCCGACCTATAATTTGGGGGATAAAAAAAAAGGTTTTTGGTATTTTTTATTGTGTTTTCAAATATCGAAAGTCAAACATGTCATTTTTAACAATTTAGGTATTTGCTAAAAATTAAGTTGGCCCTCCATTCTGATGAAATTAAATACAAAATTACAATAATTTTCTTAGCTCCTTCTTGGGAAAGGATTTAATTGTTTTTTCATTTGCCTTTATAGCCAATTTTGAGAAATTCGAATTTTTTTATTTTTCAGCATTAGTTTATAACTTTTGTAAATAAATGTTCTTAAAGTTAGCACTTGAGGTAAATTAGGCTTACAATGGTAGGAACTTGCCCTACAAACGTGACTTGCCGCAAATGTGACATGCCGAAATATGACTTGCCGCTTGTCACATGATCCCGACTAATTCTAAAGATTTATATAAAATAAAAAATTATTGTTTATTATTATCTGGAATTATTTCCTGAACATTCTTCACGAAAAATTAAAAAAAAACGAAAGTCAACAATTTTATAAAATCAAAATTGATTTTTTCTCGAAAACTATTGATTGTAGAACAAAATTTTAAACACAAAATAGTTGTAGTTTTTCAAGATCTTTAAGCCTGCTATAAAAGTATATCATGGAAACTCAGCATATTTCTTCATAAATTAGAAAAACTGCTAGGAATTTTTTTTTCATTGTAAAAATTAATATTTTCACTTTTGAATTATTGACTACATAAAAAATATTTTACCGAACAAATGTGTAATTTATTGAGATCTACATTTTTTGTGTATAATATTTTTCACCGAAAAGCATAATTTTTAGGGTATAGTTCGTTTTTTCACTAAAATCATACTGTACCTCAGAAATTAATATATAGCAAAAAATCGATGAGAAAATGGCAACTTTGATGAAAATTAGCTTTTTCAGTCTTCTGAACATGTATGTAAAGGCTAAAGAAAGGCAATTGGCAACTCTTTTAAGTTTGTTGAAATTTAATGAACTTAGAGATAACATTGAAGATGGCCTTATTTTGTTAGTTTTTGACATAAGTGTATGGTGAATAATTTCCCGAAAACTACTCTCTAAAGCAAATAAGTTCAGCCAATGAACTTTAAAATCGGTGATGAATTTTCTGTTTTAGGCAAGTTAGAAAAGAAAAGCAAATTCGACGAAAAAATCAAAATTAAAAAAAATCGCGTGAAGTTCTGATTCGAAAGCTCTAATACTTTTTTTTGGGGGGTTTTTGGGCACCTGCTATTAGGAAAAGAATCACTAGCTAAATGGCTGACATGGTCGCTCAGCCGATTAAAAAAAAACTTTTTGAATGTCATATACAGGTTGTCCCACAATCTATGAAACAGCCGGTAGTATGTGATAGTGCACAAAAAAATAAACAAAAAAAGTGCTCTAGCCAAAGGTTGTACGAAGCTTAGTTTGGACACAAAAAAGCTTCAAAGTTGGGCCTAATTAACCAATGAGGAGCGAGCCTTAGCGACCACTTATACGTATACCAAGCGTTAAGATAGTGTGTGTTTTTTGGTGACGCACTTCAGTTCCCGTATTAGATAATTCCCCGTCTACTTGTCGCTCTTCCATTGTTTATTGCAAAACGCAAAGTTCAAACCTTCAAAACTTTTTAAAATTTTGAATTCTTCTCCCTAACATTTATTAACAACATCAAATTAACAAAACCACCTTTCTCCTAGAATTTCTCTTACATAACTTGTAACAAAAGTAACAAAAACCTGAACATTCGCGAAACCAGGGACCCGACCGAAAGTTTCGTTCCATTCCGTTATTGATAGAAAAAAATAATTTTTCACTAAACCTTGAACTGCTATTTCTAGATTTTGACGAAATTAGATAAAATCTGAAATTACATCAATGATTTAATCAAAATTATTTTGTTTGATTGTCAGTAACGAAATGGAACGAAAGTTTCGGTCGGGTCCCTGCGCGAAACCCAGCAAACTTGCTTTGTTAAAAAATTCGTTACCAAGATTAAAGTAACAAAACACATTTTCTAACAACAAAAGTCACACTTTTCGATTTCTCTCAGAATTTCTGTTACATAACTTGCAACAAAGGTAACAAAAACCTGAACATTCGCGAAACCCCGCAAAATTGCTGTGTTGAAAATTTGTCAGGAAGCCTAACATAAGATGATGATACCTTTACGAACAGAAAAAATGACTCTTTAGATATTCTGAGAATTTGTGTTACATAAATAGCAACAAAAGTAAAAAAAAAATTCAAGAAACCCAGAAGTATTTCTCCCTTGAAATTTGGATGGCAAGATTAAAATACCAAAACACATTTTCTAAGAACAAAAGTCACCCTTTTTGATTCCTCTCGGAATTTCTGTTAAATAACATGTAACAAAAGTAACGAAAAATGAAAATTCGAGAAAGACCACCATTTCATTCTTAAAAATATGTTGACAAGATTAAAATAGCACAACACCTTTTCTAATCACAAAAGTCACACTTTTCGATCCCCCTAAGAATTTTTGGTACATAACTTGCAACAAAGCTAACAAAAAATCTGATCATTTAAGAAACCTAGCAAAATTTCTTTCTGGATTCTTTAAATTATTTACCAAGGTTTAATTAACAAGACACATTTTCTTACGACAATAGTGACCCTTTTCGATTCTTCTAAGAATTTCCGTTACATAAGATGTAACAAAAGTAAAAAAAAAA
>CAKNWT010275785.1:0-20592 GCA_932066315.1 Andricus coriarius | reverse complement strand
TAATTTGATCAAAATTTTATATTTGAAAACCTATCGCAAAAAACTTTTTTGTTCGTCTTATAGAATTTCATTTTTGGTGCTTATCCAGTTGTCATTATCATGTCTTCATTTAATAGTTTTCGGGTATTCAGAATCAATTTGATGAATTCTGGATTGACTTTGTATACAGGATGCCCCACGAGAACTGTAGTTAATTTTAGGGATAGTTTGTACATTAAAAGTAAGAAAAAAAGTCTCAAAACTTTGTTAAATCCGAGAGACCCCTCAATACACATTAGTAAAATTTTCCCTAACAATTTCAACGAAACAAAACCCAAGTATCACCAAGCAAATCCACCAAGATATTTTGAAATTAAAAAGGATTACACAATTTTCTTTCACAATACTACAAGTAATATCCTCAATCGGAAAATAATATTTAACAACCCCCAGAAACCACCACTAGAACTTTTAACGAGAGAATTCCCAACCGGAAAGTAATATTGAACAACCACCAAAAACCACCCCTAGCATTTTTAACTAAACAAATCCCAAGCTTCAGCACAAAAAACAGCCAAGATATCTTAAAACTAAAAATAATTACCTAAGGCCCCTTAATAAATCTCCTAGTTATATCGCTAATACAAAAATATTATTTAGCGACCCCCCAAAACGACCCCTAGCACTTTTAACAAAAGAATTCTTAAGCGCCTCCATGCAAAACAACCATCCCATTTTAAAACTGTAAATACTCCTACAAAAAAATGTTCTTAAAAACTTCAGGTCATGTTCTCAACCCCAAAACTGATATTCGAAAACCGCCGAAAACTACCCCTAGCATCATTAACAAAACAATCCCAAAGTTTCTGCATATAAAGCAACCATAAAATACTTTTACTGAAAATAGACACACGTGGCACATTCAAAAAACTCCAGGTTATGTTCCCGACCCCATAATAATATTCAGCAATCTTTAAAAAGCAACCCTAGCACTTTTAATGAAGAGATTCTTAAGCGTCTTCTTGTAAAATAGAATATACATTTTTTATATTGAAAAAATTCACACATCTCACATTCATAAAACTCCAAGTTATATCGCATATGCCCAGAAATATTATGCAGCGATTCCAAAAAACCACCCTTAGCACTTTTAACGAAACAATTCTAAAGCGTCTTCATGTAAAACAATTATAAATTTTAAAACAAAAATTACTCACACCAATTTAAAAATTTTGAATAGACATTAAGATCACTGTCACGAAACTGCAGGCTATGTTTCCAACCCCATAATAATATTCAGGAACCCAACAAAATCAACCCTAGCACTTTTATCGATATAATTCCAGTGTGTCTTCATATGAAACGGCCATTAAATATACAACATTTTAATAGACAGACAAAAGTTACCATCACAAAACTCCAGGCTATGCTCTCAACTTCAAAATAAAATATTCGACAACCCAAAAAAACACCCATAGCACTTTTATCGAAACAATTCCAAAGTTGCTCCATGTGCCTAATATTGTCAAATAATCCCCAAAAACTATCCCTAAGGCTTTTTACGAATAATTCCAAAGTGTCTTGGGGGTTGTTGAATATTATTATGGGGTCGGAAAAATAACATGGAGTATTCTGATGGTGACTTTATTATTTGCAATATAAAAAGGTTATGGTTGTTTTACATGGAGACACTTTAGAATTGTTTCGTTAAAAGCGTTATTGGTGGTTTTTGGGGGTATTGAATGTGATTATTATGGGTTTGGGAACATAACATGGCGTTTTCTGAAGGTCACTTGTGTGACTATTTCTAATATTAAATGTTATGGTTGTTTTACATGGAGCCACTTTGGAATATTTGTGTTAATGATGCTAGGGGTGGTTTTTGGAACATAAAATAGTGTTTTTTCAATGCGACTTGTGTGACTGTTTTCAATTTTTAAATGTTGTGGTTGTTTTACATTGAGACACTGCCGGTTTGATTGGCTAAAGGTTCAAGGTTTTTTTTTGGTTGTTGCATATTATTTTCGAGTTGTGGATATAACTTTGAGTATTTTAAAGGTAAATTGTGTAATTTCTAACACCTGGGGTTTTTTTTCATTTAAAGTGCTAGGTGTCGTTTTTTGGTACGACTCTCGAATGGACCTTCTTGGATATTTTCGTTTTTGAGGTGTTTTTAAAATATTGTTTGAAGAGAATATTGCAAAAAATGGATAGCGATTGATATAAGGGTTGTTTTTTGGGTTGAAAAACGTACTTGGGTGATTCGCGTGAGTCGTGAGAAGGAATTTAACTAGACTTTTTTGAACCTTCGAAACGGAGTTCGAATTTTCCTGCTAGATAGTAGTAAGAAGTGCGGACAGATGGGAAGAAGGGTTGTTTTTTGGGGGTTGTCAAATGCAGAATCGTACTAAGCTAATTTTTGCGTGTGCTAATTGTAAGGACAATTGAGGATCGCTTTAGCAAATTGGTGAAGGCTGCTCAGGTGCCAGTCGGTCGTCTATGCAGAAGATACGTGGGTTCAGTTCCAGGCACTGATGAATTTTTTTATTATTGTATTCGATTTTTATGGATATTTTAGTATAGTAGATGTTTACATTTTTTAATTTTAATAAAAGTATTCTAAATTTATAATGAATGATTAATTGTAAGCTTTACCTATGTCGCAGACAAGGGCTCCTGGTTCCAATTCTTCGAGAAATTGATAAATTCGTGGCCATTGCTTGCTTTGTACAGTCTTTTCGGCACATTGTTCGTAGACTTCGTGGACGTATGCTTGCTCAAGGGCCAAAGACCGAGCTGTTTGCTCACTGTCGCTTTCAGTCATCCCTCCCGTTTCGACTTTTTCCCTGCATCCACACGCGTGGTCACACTACTGAAAACAATTTTCAATCAATTAATTACAATCAATAAACATTTGAATATACTATAAATAAAAAAAAAGTAATATTGGAATGGTTTCAGAAAGGTGCAACATTTGTAAATATGAAAACAATTTTTATGTTAAAATAAAATAAAATCCAATTAGAATGTTTTCCAATTTAAATTAGTTTGGAATATCTTTGAATTAAAAATGGTTCAACAATTTAAAAGAGTTAAGAAGCAGCTTAAATGGAGATATTTTCCATATCAAACGTTTTTAATTAAAAAGAATGCAATGCTACTGCTTTCAATGTTCTATGTTCAATTTTATACAAATTTCGAGCTTTTTTCGAGTTGGAAACCTTGAAATTTCAAATGCCTTAAAACTAGAAGCCATTAAACTTATTAGATAAAAAAATTTCCAATTTCGAAGCTTGCAGGTTTAAAAACTTCTATAATTTGAAGTTTCCCAATATGCTTGAAATTTTAAATTTCTCATATCTGATTAGAATATTTTTAATAATCAAAAGCTACTTAATAAAATGAAAATTATCGATGAAATTCAATTTGAATCTCAAAAAAATAAATTTTTCTTGTGCGGGCCATATTTCGTAAGTGATTCACAAAAAATACTGTGTGTTTGAATTTTGAGATTGCTGATTATCAATTAAACTTAAAAAATTTTAAATCGCGTACTAAAATTTTTTTAAATTTGTAGACTTTTTTGCAGAAAAAAATATTAAAGTGTTATTATTCGGCATAAATTCCTGCAGGCATTGAAAACTGATATCCAAAAAGTTTTAGTACGGATGTTGTGAAAAAAACTATCCCCCAAAAATGGTTTTTGACCATTATTTCGGAAAACGTGCATCGAACGACAAAAATAAATTAGTATAGACAAATAGTACATAAAATGTATAACAAGGATGATAGTATGCATTTTACTTGTGCGGGCTTTATTTTCCAAGTGATCCACCCTCGGAGTGGAGGGTGAGTTTTACCGCTCAGCTCGCACGCTCTTTTCTTAGCTCGCATCTCAAAATGGGGTCGTTTTTTTTATAAAAATGTATAGAACTGAAATTTTAGAACGGAAAATTCCCTGCAATTTCTGTTTTATATATTTTCATCGACAAATGACACCATTTTGAGACATGGGCTAAGAAAGGAGCGTGCGACCAGCGCGGTAAAACTCACCCTCCACTTCGAGGATGGATTACTTGGAAAATAAAGCCCGCACAGGAAAAATGCGTAGCATTATTCATGTTATAAATTTTATGTACTATTTGTCTATACCAGTTTATTTTTGTCGTTCGATGCACGTTTTCTGAAATAATCGTCAAAAACCATTTTTGAGGGATAGTTTTTTTTCACTAGACCCGTAGTGAAACTCGTTTGATATCAATTTCCAGTGCCTGAAGGAATCTATGCCAAATAATAAAACTTCAATATTTTTTTCTGCAAAAAAGTCTATGAATTAAAAAAAATTTGTCTGTCATATTTAATTTTTTTGAACTTAAATTCATAATCAGCAATCCGAAAATCCAAACACACAGTATTTTTTGGCTCTATATCTTAACTCATTCAAGTTGTTTAAGTTTCTAATCTGTTTTTTTAATTTTTGAAGGAATTTTATTTTCAAAATAAAAAACGTATCTATTTTTCTAACGTTTTAAACCTACTCTTGTCAAAACTATGAATCCGCTTTTAATAGAATCAATATAAACTTTAAAAATGAGAAAATTATCAAATAGTTCATTATAGTTAATTTTTTTAGATATTTTATGCTGTTATTATATATTTTTTGTAATTTAATGTAAAAGACCGCTCAAAAAATGTATATTTAAATAGATACATCAATTAATTTTGGCAATGAAATAATAATTATCAGAATGTGTGTTGAAAAAACGAATATAATTAAAAATGTAACATCATCTTTAATACATTTGAACCTTGGTAAAAGTTATTTAATATTTTTTTTTAAATTGCAGATTGGATAGCAGTACTTATAATATAGAAGATTAGAGAAAAATACCAATAACATTTGAAACCATTTTTATTAGTTCTGAGTATTATCAATTATTTACAGAAATCAATGATCCAATTCCAAAAACTTTTATCTTTAGCAAACACGAGTGCATTTGTTAATGAATTTTCACCCAGTGTGGAACTAGGGAGAATAGATTTGAATTTTCTGGTAAAGCTTCAACGAGAAATGTAAATCTGAGTTATATAAAAAATGATGAAAATAGAATTTATTTAAATCTTTTTCAACACAAAATTTCGGAATTCAATAATATTCAAACGCTTCTTTATAATTCTCAAATAAAATCGGAATATAAATAAATTCATTTATACCCACAATAACGTCCCAGATTTTCTTCACATTCCGAATGAAATTGTTATCAAATCATTTTCAATTACAAAAATTTGTATTAAAAAAAAACTAAACAAAATAATTCTTGTCAACATTTAATCTTCATTTGACCAATTCCAATTCAAATCAGGAAAAATTTCATGAAAAGTCTAGACCATGGTGTCAAAATGGTTTGATATTCGGATATATGTATCATTCTACGGTGAAAATTAAGGAACCCGTATTTCACAGCTTTAAACCAAATATTTTTTGGAATTGTCACAATCATTCGAAGTTTACCTGCGAGTTGCAAATTTCCTAAGTTTCATTCTTGGTAAACCACTGCTTAATTTTGAAAAAAATTATTTTGGAAAAGTCGATATTTTGTATTTTTCTTGGAAGAACGAAAGGTACAAAAAATGTTCAGATAAAAGTTGTAACATCTAAAAAAGTTAAAAAAAAACACTTCTTACTCTTTTGTGATAGCTTGCATTGATTTTTGAATTTTTTAATCCCAAAAATCACGAAAGAGCAGGATATATTTAATGTAGAACTCTTTTATGTGTGTAAATTTTCATCTGCATTTTTTATAGCTTCCGTTGTTTTCGAGAAAAATGCTGAAACTCGATTTAAAAGAAAATTTGCCGATATTTTGTAATTTTGCAAATTTTCAAATTCTAATTAGGAACAATGGAAAGTGCAAGAATACCCACGTCGAATAAAAAAAGAAAACCCTAAATACCTACGCTCGTTCGGAAAATATCGCATTTTGAAAAAACTTCCTGTCAACTCTTGAGAATTTGCAGGCAATCTTCAAATGATTGTAACAAATAAAAAAAATCTTTTTTTATTAAACTGTGACGTGCAAGATCCTTTATTTTCACTATAGAATGATATATTCAAAAACCAAATCATTCTCACACCCTAAGCTGGACCTCTCTGCCTGATTTGAAATGGAATTGCTCATTTATCTTTTATTCCAAATCTTGAGATATTCTACTTGAAAATTACCATCCATTGAAAATGAAAGAAAATCCTTTGACCTCCGTAAGTTCTACTCAAGATAGGAATTTCTCTCATTTCATGGATTTCATTCCCTGAAACTGATCAGGCGTTCAGAACCCGAGATTGTTGGGTGGAAGACACCCGCAGTAAAACAATTCCTGAAGAATTCGAAGTATCTTCTTTTCTGCTCCTCGAATTTTCTCACGTGAACTTTCACGTCTTCCCTCTTCCCTATACCTTAGATGAAGCACCCTGTAAGTTTGGCACCAGCGTAAAAATCCACGAGCATCTTCAGTTCGTATGAAGGTAATAATGGCCCAAAGAGTACATAGGCCTTTGGACTTCTTCCTTGTTTGGAAATACAATTGGCAAACGTCGAGGAACATAATCAGGTCGACAACGCTCTTCTCCATCAATGATGAAATCCAATTTCTGGAAAGCTTTCTTCAGAAATTTTTAGTAATTTTCAGAAGCTTCTTCAATCTGAATCCGAACCTTCAGAAGAAGCTTCTTTATATTACGCAATATTTGTTTTTATATGTTCTTGTAAAAAACTCTTCTGGATTATTGTAAGTTCTTCTTTAAGTGTCTATCTTTGAATTCTGACTTGTTGAGGATCCAGCTCCTTTCTGATGAGGTAGACCCTGCGATTGGTAGCAATTCGCGACACTGTAAGCAACATTACTGATGCATGAGAACAACAGACTGCATCCCCGTAGACAACAAGTAGCCAGCAGGGTGGCAGGATGGACCATAGTTGAAAGAGGGAGAGAAAGAGAGAGAGAATGTGCAACCACCGTCGATGAGGATGCAGCGGCTGCGCGTTGAATTTATTCAATATCCCTTTCGCATAACTGGGTTGCTTTCAGTGTAGCAAGTTTAACTAATTGACAGCATGCTGAGGCCTATTGATAGGCCTTCGAGTCTCTAGGTCGGACGATTACTCTGTAATGGACACGAGCTACTGGCGCAATGGTCTACTGGACCTTTAAAGCTCAAGGTCTTACACTAATATTCAGAAGGTTAAATTCTGATTGAATCTTAAAAAAGAGAAAGTTTTTTTTTGTTCGTTGTTTGGTTTCAATAGACTCATCAGGTTCTTTGTTTTATCGGGTTTATTGAATTACGTCAGATCCAATCTGTCATCAGTTTTAGGATTTCATCAGCTTCAGCTCTTCATCACTAAGGTGGTCCAAAATCATACTTGTTTACATTTTTTTTTTTCGAATAGAGTGCATACCTCAACCTCCATTTTGTAAGTTTCGGGGAAAAAAATTCCTACCAAGTTTGAGTCAAATCGGTTAGTATTAATGCTTAAAACAAAGATCAGTCTTCCTAACAACTCGATTAAACGTAAAAAATATCTTTTAATGAATTAATAGGAAAAAAAAATTATTTCAACTAATGAAAATTGCTTAAACAGTTTTAAATTAGTAAAAACATTGATTACAAGCATTTCACTTGTCGAATAAAAATAATTTATAGCAGAAAACGGAAAAACTGAGCTCATATCAGTCAATTTTAGTTTTTTTGGGACATTTATGTGGCTCCATAAGGCGGTATTAAGCTCATGGGATTTTCCAGGCCTTTGCATGCCCTCTATCGGAGAGTCAATTTTTTAAACCACCCTTTCATCACTGATTCATCAGATTATAAATTTTGATAATTGTAATAGATGAAGATGAAAGTCTTCTGCAGTTTAAAATTTTTTCACGCTTTTAATGTGTAAGGTGATCATCAAGTTCGGTAATACATACAGAGAATTACAAATTAAAATGGCTGAATTTCAAAAAATGCAAGGTAGTCCTCAAAAATTCAATTTTAAGCAATTTAAGCTAAAAATTGTGTTAAATTCAAGGCACTACAATTTTTTTATTATCACATTTTCGAAATTGTTCAATATCTTAATTTAGTATTTTACAATTACGAATAATTTAAGTTTGGGCACGTTAAAATACATGAGCTTAAATCTTCAAAGTTGAAATTTTTAATATTAAAAATTAGTAGAGTTATAATTAAAAAATTCCAATTCCAACAATTAGAATTTAGCAATTTTATATTGGCGGTCGATACAAAATAATAAAATTTAGATAATAATCGTCGTTAAATAATATAAAATTTGTAACGTTGAGAATTAAGCACTTGAAACTTATAGTTAAAACAATTTAGCAATGGCAAAACAATATATACATGTTTGTAAATATAAATTTAAAAATAATTATTGCAAACGTATTCATCAATGTTATTGTTTAGTAAAAACATATTAAAAATAAATGAATTCATACCTCTATCTTCAGTGCGTGTTTCTTTAATGTTTCCTATTTGAAATTATTCGCTTTCGCGAGCTTCAACTAAAAAGTTCTACAAATGACCACCGTGAATTCGAAACAGTCAATTTTTTAAATTTGCAGTATGGAACACAAAATGAAATTTAATTTGAAAAATATTTTTTACTTGTTGCGCTTCTATTATAAAACTTGTCTATTTGATATAATATGAACTTCAAATTTTTAATTAAAAAATCCTATTTATATATTAAAAACTTAAATGTTATTGATTTAAAATCCCTAAATTTCGAATTCGCAATCTGCAATTCCACAATTTAAAAGTTAATTTGGAATTCACAAACAAAAATTGATACGATGCATTAGCTATTATTAAAAAATTGCGTAAAGTCATCTGTTCTCTGTTTTCTTTTATTTAGTTATCAATTTATCACCTTAAAAATGTTAACACAATCCAACAATTTATTCAAATTAAAAAAAATTAATCCCTAATAAAAAAACTTGTTAAAAGCTCGCCAAGTCTATTTATTTTTAAATTAAACTCGTTTAGAACATTTCTGTTTGAATATCCTTTGTCTGACGATAGTCCACGAACTTAGCAGTTCCACTCTGTACACATTAACATAGATTTCAGAAAGTGTAAATTGCTCTCAGTAAATACTCTATGGCTAATACATTTTTCTTTCCAAATCTGATTTTTTCAAATTCTACTAGAAAATAAATACGCCCGCAATTTTTATTTTTTTAGTGTCATGCAACTTTTAAATCCAAATATAAAATTGATACGATAATACTAAATGTTTCCAGAAATGTTTGTATTTTATAGTATCTATTATCTAAAATAATAGAAAAGAAGAGCAAGGACAGTATTTTTTTTAAATTCATAAAAATACTTTTTGTGTAAAATCTTTTTCGAAATCCAATCATTTTTTATTCAAAATATTAATGTCCAGTACAAAACACAAGCATAAACTAAAATTACAAACAAATTTTAATCCAACCGAAAATCTAATGATTTTATCAAATTAAAAATTATGTGTCTACGCGTACCGAAAAAATTTAGCTACAGTCCACTACGTACCGAAATTTCGGTAGGGGAAACCTCCCTACAGTGGATAATGCAACCTACACTTGATAATCATTGATTAAAAATACTAATACATGTAAAATAATTAATTTGATTTAATTAATAGTTAAGACACTTTTCATGCTAATAAATCGAAATTAAAATTAATTATTTTTCTTTTATTTGGGCTCTCAATTAATAATTATCCACTGTAGGTTGCATTAGCCACTGTAGGGAGGTTTCCCCTACAAATAACCTATTTTCCAGGTCCTTCTATTCGTACGAAAAAATCAGGCTATTTGCATCGAAATTTTTAAAAATACCAATGTTCGTTGAAAAACACTATATCATAACAAAAAAAAAAAAACAGAAAACTGTTTTCAACTGTAAATCTTTCTGTGAAACGCGTTAACATTAATTTCACTTGTTCCAAAAATAAAAATCTTATATGAAATGTGTGCCGATTTTCACCGGCTAACATAACCTACAATTGCACGCAAATTTTAAATCTTTGAAATATAATTATTTTTTACTAAAAATTGCAAATTCCGGTGTAAAACGATAACATAAACTAGATATGTTGAAAAATTGTTAATCCTCTTTGCAATATAATATTTTTTTATTCAAAATACAAATTTCCGACGAAAAACACTAACATAATCCAAAATTGTTGAAAGACTTTAAATCTTGTTCAAATCATAATGATTTTTGTATAAAGTTACCAGTTTACGATGTAAAACGCTAGCGTTACTTAAAATGGTTAAAAACTACTTATCTTATATGAAATCTAATGATTTTTAAATAAAAATGTCAATTTCTGACCAAAAACATTATCACCATTCGACATTGTTGAAGATTATAAACTTTATTATTTTTAAGAATATTTTTGTTTAAATATGAGAATTTTAGGCGAAACACGCCAAAATAACATTGAGTTGTTAAAAAACTGTGAATATTCTTTCAAATCTAATATTTTTTATTAAAAATATACATTTTCGACAAAATTGGAATTTTTAACCTAACATAACAGAAAATTGTTCAGAATTATAAATCTTCTTCGTCAATATAATCTGAAACTGTTGAAAAATGAAAATCTTATTCAAATTATGATGGTTTTTGTTTAAAAGAACCAATTTCGGTCATTAAACACTAACATAACATTTGTTCAAGATGGTCAGCCTTCTATGAAACCTAAAATTGTAAAAAAAATTTGAATCTATACCCTAAAATCTAATGATTTTTTTCAATTAAAAATAATGATTTTCGACGAAAAACACTAAAATAATAAAACGAAAAATTGTTCCAAATTGTAAATCTTGTTTGAAATTGAATTATTTCTGTTTAAAATAACCGTTTTTGGTAAAAACACGTTAACATAAATTTCACTTCTTCAAAAATTAAAAATCTTATATGAAATATATAACGTTTTTCGGTAAAAACAGCTAGTATAACCTATACATGTACATAAATTTTAAATCTTTTTTGAAATATAATTTTTTGTGAATTCTCTTTGAAATATAATTATTTAATCAAAAATACAAATTTCGGACGAAAAACACTAAAATTATCAAAATATTGTTAAAAGATTTCAAATCTTGTTCAAATTATAATGATTTTTGTTTGAGAGTACCAGTTTACGATGGCAAACACCACCCTCACAACAAAGTGATATCCTTGGCATATCCCTAGGATATCTCGGCAGGATATGTGATATCCTGAAAAATGTCCCAAAAAGCTCCCGGGATATCCGTGGCATATTCCAGGGATATCGAGATTTCCGCTCCGGAGGATGTCGTGACAGGATATCCTGACGATATCCCGTACGGAATGTCCACAGGATATCCCAATACTATAGTAAAATGTCCCACGAATATCCCGATATTATACTAAAAAAATCCTGCTTATATTCTAATATCTTAATAGGGGATATGCATTCAAGAAATAAAAAGAAATATATAAAAACACCAAATTTTATTGGTTTGAAGACATTTTTAATGTGTATTTAACATGTATGTAAAAGGTATATGTATATGAAAGCTCGCTGGAGGTTAGATATGGATCCACGGATATCTGTAGCAATAGATAAAACTCATGAAAAATTTGATACAATTTTTAATGTTCATATAATTAATTAATTTGTTCATGTTTTACATTAACTTTTTATTATTTCCTATTTAAATTTTATTTATATTACTATTTGAAAAGCAAAACCTTCCATCCACTGTTCAACGATGACTATTTCTGTTTTGAATAATTGCTGTTATTTTTCATTTTATTAAATAAAATTTTTTATTTATTACTTTTGTTAGTAATGATTTGATTTCCATTATAAACCCGATTAAACTCGTTAAACTATACATTTTGTGCACTTTTGAGGTTAAGTTGATTCTAATGTAGAAAAATTATACTACGTTGTGCGTTCTACTTAAATCTACACATATATGCATTTAGAAAAGCAAAATAAATACACATACCTATACAATACTATCTACATTAAAACACGGAATAAAGAAATAATCACCTCCAAATTGTGACACTTGAATAATTGTGCAAAAAGAGTCAAACGACCTATATGGTCAACAACAAGTCACAAGTGTTGACAAAGACAAGAGTGAAAAGTTATGAAGACGGCTCTACATACTATCTTCGATTATTATTTGCAGCTCCGGGAAACTATTTTTTGTGAAATAATTATGCGAGTTTGTTTATTTAAAACACAGAGAATATAAATTATTTGCAAAGGGTACATATATGAATTTCCTGGATTATATAAAATTATATAATTAGGATATCTTGGGGACATCCTTGGCATATCCTGCATTTTAAATATGGGACATCGTAAGGATATCATAGGATGTCCCGAATTATGGAATTTGAGATATCCCGGACTATAAAAATTGGGACGTTAATGGGATATCCTCAGCATATTCTGAGATATCTTTGGGACATTCCAAGGATATCGAGATTTCCGCCCCATAGGATATCATTCGTGATGTACCTGTGATCTCCTGGGATATGCCTGAGATATCGTGGGAGCTAAATGGGATATCCCACCGATATACCTTGCTGTGAGGGCAACATCGTAACATCGTAAATTTTATTAGCTTAAACAAAAATCGTTGGATTTAAATCTAAGGATATTTGTTTAATCATAAGGATTTCAGGTGAAACACGCCAACAGAACCTAAATATAGCTGAGAAAATTGTACACATTATTTGAAATCTAATAAGCTTTTATTAAAAATATTAATTTTTCATGAAATTGGAATTTTGAACTGAACATAACAGAAAATGGTTTAGAATTGTGAATCTTCTTCGTAAATATAAACTAAAACAGTTGGAAATTGTAAATCTTGTTCAAATTAAAATCATCTCATATTTATAATACTGTGAATAATTTATTAGGTAATTTGAAAGTTTTAATTTAAGCGCAAAAGAGTATTAAAAAGCTCACCTTTTTTAATTCGCAGAAGGGTTTTTTATTCATTTTCTAATAAAAGAGATTGCTACTAGATTCAATTTTCAAAATATCACATTGATATAAAACAACTTCAAATAATAAAACGCCAATCAGGTTTTCAACAACAATGACTGCGAGATCTTCTAGCATAGGTATAAATCAAATTTTCAACAAGAAAAGTTAATCTTCAACCAAATAGTTGAATTTTCAAACAAAAAAGATGAATTCTCAACAAAAAATGTAATATAGTTGATATTACAATCTAAGAATATTTTTATTTTAAATAAAAAAACAGTTGAATTCATACAAAAAAAGACAAATTTTCAACAAAATAGTCAATCGAAAAAAATTAATTTTCATCTGTTCGTTCTCGCGTTTTGCTTTCTATAATATATTTATCTCGCGCTTCGCGCTCGATAATGTATTTACCACACGCTACGCGCTCAGCATTTGTATTTTCCTCACAATTGTGTACAAACTTTTTAAAACTAAAGATCAAAGCATCGACAACAGTAATTTGGTGATTGTGAAGTATCTTTTGTTAAAGCTCCTTCGGCTTGAACGAACACATTCTCATCACGTATTTCGTGCTTCGCATTCGATTTTGTCAAAAATGCGAACTTTTTCTATATTATGTTCAACACTTTTATATTAAATGCATATTACATTTATTTCTGTACCTCGGCTTGGGATTGCTTATTCAGATGTTGCAAAATAAAGTACAAATTTTATTTCTCATGATTACTTGAATATTCTTTCCTTATTTTTCATTAAATTTTATTCTTAACTACCCTGAACAAAATTATCGTTTTCATAAATTTATATTATTACAATTCATAATATTCATTGGTATTAAAACAGTTTTATTTTCATTGTCTTATTTTTATAATTAAAGAAATGCGCATTCTGTAAAAAAATTTGTTATATAACATTTCATTGAAACTTGTGTCGTTTTTTCAGAAACTTAATTTGTTCATTTTCAATGTTAGTTTTTACGATTTAAACCAAAAATACGCATCCTAGCGTAAATTGCGGTTCTAAGAAAATTTGTAGATGTAATTTAGGCGAAAATTGTTATGAAATAATAAGTTTTTGTTTCTTGCGTCGTTTTCCCAAAAAGTTAATTTTTTTATTTCTAATGTATTCTTATAAAAAATTTTTAGATCTTTTTTGTTTGAAAAAATGTTGCCTATTCACTTTTTTTCTTCTTTCGTGTCGTTTTCCCAACAATTTCATTTCTTTCTTTTCAGTCTGATGTTTTACGATTAAAACAAAAAATGCGCGTTCCATCAAAAAATAATCCAAGACAAATTTATAGATCTTTTATGGGTGTACAATTTTTGTACATAATTTTTTTTCGTACCTTGCGCTGCTTTTCTGAAGATTTGATTTCTTGTATTTTTTATGTTATTTTCTATAAAAAAATAATTAATAGCAAATATGCAGCTCTTTTTTAGATAAACAAATCTTGTCTATTTTTTTCGCATTTTGTGTCGTTTGTCTAAAAATTCTATTTTTCTATTTTTCATGCAGTTTTTTACGAATAAAATAAAAACTATGCGTTCTATTAAAAAGTTATTCGTAACAAATTTGTAGATCATTTTTGAATACATAATTTTTGTCACTTTATCTTTTTTCGTATCTTGTATAGTTAGCCCGAAAAATAGAAGTTTTGACTTTTCATTATTTTTTGTGCGGTCCAAATTTGAATTTTCCAAGAAAATTGAAAAAGTTGTTGTGATAATCCTGTAGGGTGTTCAAAATTCAAAGTTTTACTACACATTCGTAAAAACCTGCTTTTTGGGTTCAGAGGGTCTCAAAACGTGGACATTGGGCAAAAACGGGCAGGGGGGTTACAATTTTAAATAAATCTAATACCTTCCAAAAGAGGCAAATCTTCTACAAAACAGTTTAATTTTTTATCCCGAAAATATGAATTGTCAACAAAAGTTATTTTTCAACCAAATACACGAATTTTCAACAAAAGAAGGTAAATTCTCAACGAAAAATGTAATAGTTGATATTTCCACCCAGAAAGATTACATCTTTTTTAATTTTAAATAAAAAACAGTTGAATTCATAAAAAGCGAATTTTTAGAAGATAGCTATATTTTTCAACCAAAGAGATGAATTTTGAACTAAAATAATGAACTTTCAAACAAACAAGTGAATTTAAAAAAAAGTAGTTTGCTTTTGAATTAATAAATTAATATTTTATGGCCATTCAGCGTACTACATCAATCGTACCTCATGGTTTACGTAATATCACATTTAAGAATGGATAAAATGGAGAATTTGGACGTTCCTGTCAGAAAGACCTCTGCGTTTCATTTTGAACATTTTCTAAATCTTTTGGAATATTTTGAAATTTTTATAAATATCCCCTGAAAAAAATGTTTTAATTAAAAAATAATTTTAACTCTCCGCCGTCCTTGTTATTTTTACAACCTCCGCCGTCCTTGTGGGTTATTTGTGTTCACCCCTCATCCATTAATATAGTTTGCGATAAAAAAAATGGAAAATTCTAAGTTATTATTGTGATCCTCTATTTTATCATTCAATCGTTTTTGAGTATTCAAAAATAACTACAATAGCCGCGTATATCTAGCCCGATTTGCTGGGATAACCTCAGTTATTCCTAACCAATCGGCGCATGCTCAGTTCCGCTTTATTACTCCCTAGGGAGCAATGAAGCGGAACTAAGCATCCGCGACCGATTGGTCAGGAATAGGTGGGGTTATACCCGCAAATCGGGCTCGATTTTCGATCTCGAAAAACCGACAGGGCCACGAACGACCCACGAGGACGGCGGACGGTTTAGTTTTCCCAGAAATTTTGAAATTTTTTTTATTCTCTTGGAACCTTACAAACTTCTTTAAAGCTACTAAATCTTCTGTTTGTTTGTATTTAATATTGAAAAATTACAAAATTGAGCTACAAAAACTTCTACAGTCTTTTACGAAATTTTAGGAAATCATTTGAAACATTAAAAATTGTTTAAAAGTATTTTCTTAACATTAAATTTTCAAAATAAAAAATCAATCAACTTCTAAAACTTCGAAATATCTTTTGAACTCCTAAACATTGTTAAAAATCTGAAATTTTTTAAAAAAATTGTCTTAACATCTTCCGGATTTTTTTCGACATATTTTGAAATCTTTAAAACTTAAAGCGGATATTTTAAAATAAAACCTAATTTATTAAAAAAGATTTCAGAAATCAGATCATCGATACCGGAAATTTTTTTATCATCGGCACCGACAATGCATACTATTATTAAATTAAGATATTCTTAATTTTAGTCGATAATTATATTTTACAAAGTGTAGTGTGGTAGCAAAATGTTAAAAGCAGAATTATTTCATAATATTAAAGAAACATTTACAATTAAAATTTTCTGCATTATCAAACATGTTTGAAAACATGCACAAATAAATTTTACCATTAAATAAAATTACTTACTTGGAAAGTTTGATTTACTAAATTGATGGTGCAGAAAATTTCGAGGAAAATTCTTCATCTTTATTAATAGAATATAAATACGTATAACATGATTGAATATGGTGAAAGGGTTGTATGCTTTTTTCATTTTTTTAATATTTGGTAAAAATGTTAATAACAGAATTATTGTGTTTAATATTAAAGAATAAAGTGCAATTCAAATTTTTTTTTAGAAATAAATATTTAGAATTAAAATTCCGCATTCAGTAATTTTCGATTTACAAAATTCTAGAAAATTCCAAAGAAAAACTGAAAACAGTCACTTAAAGTCATATTCATGAACCATGCAAACAATCAGGTATTCAACAGCAATGAGTGCAGGATGCTCGAGAATTTCGTTCCACCTATTATTTAGATAAGATTTTTTTTCGAAACCCTTATCCAGAAAAAGTATATTAAATTAAAATAATTAAGAAACATATTTTTGATATTCCAGATAATAGATTACACTGGAACCTGGATTTCCGTAAACTGGATTTGTGCGTTCCTAGAATTGATGAACTCCGCATTTTGGCGATGCGGTAAGCGTGGAACCGAATGAGAAGCAGTGCTCTGTCAAGCGTGACAAACAGCATGAGGGCAACACTCAGCGCGTTATTTGCATCAGGTGTCCTCATGCGTCCAATCCCACAGAAGTGGTTCAAGCGGCCTTGCCTGTCTTCGTTTGGATTCCATGGAATTAAGGCCAAGGCCACTAAAGGCCATTCCCGAAACCGTGCACAAATCCAGGTTCCAGTGTAACTTATAAATTACATGCGATTTGACCTCATCAGCATTAAAATTTGAAAAAAGGGATTTTCTTGAATTTATAAATGAATATAAATAATACAATGTATATAAATAGAAAAAAAATCTAAAACAACTTGAATGTTAATCTAATGACTCCCGCGAAAGTCAATCGCAGACAATCAAGGTC
This sequence comes from Andricus coriarius, assembly GCA_932066315.1. Classification (NCBI taxonomy): domain Eukaryota; kingdom Metazoa; phylum Arthropoda; class Insecta; order Hymenoptera; family Cynipidae; genus Andricus; species Andricus coriarius. Next base: position 3,168 of record CAKNWT010275785.1, on the reverse strand, counting down.
TCGGCCCAGGAATATGAACACAATGGCATTTGAACTTCAGGAAAGAGAAGCTCTGCAGGAGGCGTCGCTTTAAGAGTTTATATAGTGAAAAGGCGTGGAACAAAGTCGCAGAAATATGATTATTCTTGAAGAATATCGTCTTCATTGTCTAAAAATATATCAATGTAATTTTAGTGGAAGCCAATTTTTTTTTCTTTATTAGAATATTTATTAAAGTATATTTTATCTATTCATACACGGAAAAAATTAATGTTGAATCGAGAAAATATCGTCTATATTTGTACCGATATTTTCTTGATTCAATACTAATTTTTTCCGTGTATAATTTATAAGACTGTGTAGTAAAGCAATTATGTTATTTTTTTGACTAAGGTAATTAATTAATGTTTCGATGATAAATATTAAATAGTCTCGATTATCGGTCAATTTTTGTTTTTGTTTTTGAGAAATGAGAAAAAATCTACCTCAGCCCAAATTTGAAACTGGAACGCCACTATACATGAGTGGAACGTTAACCAATTACGCCACCAAGGCTCCAGCTCTCCAAAAAATAATAGACTAGTAATCAATACTATTTAATATGTAAAATCCAAAATTAATTAAATGCTCTGGTCAGCAAAACATCATTGTTTGAACTGATATTCTGATTCAGTAAAAAATTTTTAGACTTAAATATTAATTGAAAAAGTTCACAAGGTAAAGAAATGCAGATCCCTGTCACGATGAGATATAGGAGAAACAAGAAATGGTCTATCACAGCCTCGTTGGCGTAAGTGGTTAAAGCCTCACTCATGTATAGTGGCGTTGACGGTTCAAATCTTGACTAAAATAGATTTTTTCTCGTTTTTAAAAAAAGGTAATACATAAAAAAAAGAACAGCAATCAATTGTGTATTAATATTAATAATACTGATGTTCCATATTGAAACTCCTAATTTAGGAATACTTCAATTTTTTAATTAAATTTGGAATTGTTTAATTTTTAACGCTTCAAGTTTGAATTAATTAATTTTTCAATTTCCTAATAAGAAGGCTGATAATTTTCATTTTTTTAAAAGAATAATTAAACTTTAAAGAATCACAATATTTGAAATTCTAAAATTTTAAACGGTGAAAATGACATTAATTTTTTGTTGGCAGAAATCACATTTTTTAGTAAAAATATCTATCCAATCACTTTGAATGTCACTTAATACTGTATCATATAAAACTTATTAAAAATATATTCATCATCTTTAAAATTTCTATAATTTCAATTTAAAATTTTATTTTTGATTGTGTGATTCTAAAGAAGTTTAATTTTTGAGGCCTTAAAACTAAAGTTTTTTTGTTTCAAAATCTTAAATCCGGAAACATTTGGTTTTAATTTGTTTAATTTTGGGATGTCTCTAATTTCTAATTTCAAAATGATGCAGTTTTAAATTCAAATATTAAAAATATCAGGACAATTTCACTATTAAATCCAATTAAATCTCTCAAAATTGCAAAGTTTCATATTTGAAATCTTGATAGTCAGTTTTAAATTTAATAACTTTAGACCTAAATATTCTAAATTGCGTGCGTTCGATTCTAGTCAGTTTTATATTAATAATTTTTGATTTAATTATTTTAAACTGTTTGGTTGAATTTTAAACGTACACTATTGTCCGATTTTATAAATCCTTTGAAATCGTAGAATATCAAATTGAGAGACTAGCTAGTTGCACAATTTTCAGTTTAATGGATTTGCAATTAAACAATTTTGAATTAAATGTCTTCAGAATAAATTTAAAACAATGAAATATTAAGATGATAATTTCTCAAATTCAAGTCTTGAAAATTAGAAGATTTTTGAACCAGGCATATTGAATTTTAATTATTTGTCATCTGGAAATGTTACAAAATATTGAACATATCAAAATAAACTTGAAAAAACACAATTTCGAATTGAAAGGCTTAAAATTGTGCAATTTTAAAAATTGGAATATAGTAATCTTGTTTTGCGTTCTTTTTTTATATTTTATTTTCAATGTAATGTCTTAAAATCGGCCGATTTTCAGTCAAAGATTTTTAAACAAACCAAGTAAAATTGAAAAATATGTTGTTGAAAGATTTAAAGAATGAATAATAATTTTAAATAAAGTGGTACAAAATCTAAATATTTTCTAATTAAAAAGTTAAAAATTGAATTTTGAAAAGTATAATAATTAATCATTTGAAACTATTCAACTTTTAAGCATTTTAAATTTACTAACAAAAATGGAAATTTTATATGGTTTGAGTATGAAAAATGTGTTTAGTTTTAATGAAGGTCGGATTCGTTTAATTTTCAACGTTCCGTAGCCGAAATTAGTTTATTCTCAATTTTTCCTATTTAAAATTGCTCTTTAATTTGGATGTTTTCCCAGAATAGTTCAATTTCAAAGGTTTATAATTCAAAATTTTTCCATTTTAAACAGTAAAAATAACGGTGAATTTATTTTTTGTTCTTAAAGAAATTTGTTTAATAAATGTCAATGTTAAATTATTGTTTTATGTAATAACAACGTGAAATTCTAAAAATTCAGAAGCTTTGACTTTGAAACATACAATTTATTTTTTAATTTGAAATGCTCAAATTTTAATCGCTTCAAATTTAAAATTATATAAACATAAAAGATCTAATTTTCTAAGTTCCAATATAAAAATATTTCATTTTTAACATTTTGCAATTGTCAAATTTTCGTAATTTTCATCTAAAATCATTCAATTTTGAGATTTTTCAATTCCAAATAAAATGCCATTTTGACAGCTTAAAATTATGAATGATACAATTTCAACTCCTTTCTCAATCAATTTTGAGACCTTTATACCGAAATTTCGGTACAAGTAGACGGATTTTTTCGGTACGAATACGGGGGAGCTGGAAAAGTGGCTATTTGTACCGAAATTTCGGTACACGTAGCTGGACTTTGGGGTACGTGTAGACACTCCCTTAAAAAAATTTGAAACGCTTTTAATCCTCAATTATTAATTATTGTTCAAAAAATGTTAAATCTATTATTTAAAATTAGGTCGAAATTCTTTATATTTTTAATGTTAGGAAATAAAAATACAGAGACGTGTACGCGCGTGTGAATTTATTGCAAGTATTAAATAGTATAGGTGTATATTATATTATCTACTCTCATTTTCATAATATAATCAATGA
>CAKNWT010275777.1:13594-28366 GCA_932066315.1 Andricus coriarius | reverse complement strand
GTTAGTAACATACTTCCTCATGTCTGGTTTTCATTCGGGGTTCCTTCCCCTAGCTGGTTTTTGTCCGCCCCGGGTATTTGATTTCTCCGGTACCACCGATATCTGGGAGGCGTTCCCCTATCCGCAACCTGGGGAGGCATGGGATGGGATCATTAAGGTTTGGGGGGGTAAAGTAAAATACATTACACAGCTCCACAAAAAAAATCGAGAAAATTACCTCTGGAGTCTGACTATGTCAATCATATTTTTTTCGGGGTCGCTAAATCCAGATTCGGGTTCCGCTTGGCTCCATCGCGTCATATTTCGTCCATAACCTCAAATAACATAAGAATCTCTTATTTCAGGTGAAGCATGATTCGTACCTATGAAAAGTGGTCGTATCCTATGTTTTCGACGTCGCTGAGTACGAATCCGGAGTCGTTGTAGTTCTATGGCGTTACGATTCGTCCTTAACTTCAAGGAAAAACGGTGAATTGGTAATTTTATGTAAAACATGTATTTTTTCAATGCACCACAACAACTCCGAATTCGTACCTTAAATCAGCGATTTTCATGTTTTTTTTAGGTTAGGGACGAAATCTGACGTGATGGAGCCAAACGGACCCCGAATTTGGACTCAGCTACCCCGAAAACATATTATACACATAGTCAGACTCCAGGGGTAATTTTCTCGATTTTTTTTTGTGGAGCTGTGTTATCGACTGTGACTAGAATTAACCCTGATTCGGACTTCTCTGGCTGATGATAAACTAGATTACGAATTTGTAGACCGAAGGTAATCCAGATTCCAGATTTATCGATTGATGGCGAGATAGCGTGCTACTATATGGACTGATGGCAAACCAGTTTCCTACTTTGCCGAATGACCGACACAAACTATTAGCGTCTGTCGGTAAATGACCAGTCGCTGATTTACTGTCCTTTAGTTTGGAACTGAACCGCTGGCCAGTAGACCTCTTGATATACTATTTCTGACTAATTTCTAAAACAACATATCAAATATATGAAAGTATGAAATCCATATTTCCAATTCTTTTAATATATTTTGTAGAAATTATATTACTCGTAGTTTTTTAAAGCATTAAATGGGCCACAACAGTAAACAATATATCAAATAGCTATGTAAAAGTAGCTTTCCTGAAATCGTAAAAGATTTCATAAATGGTGACATCAGTTTTAAAGAAATCTGTAACTAAATTTTTTTCGCTGAAACTCACTCTTATCAAATGTAAATATCTCAGAAGGCTAAGCTTGACGCCTTCAATCTAAGAGATATTACTAGAGTAAAGATTATATAAGCTAATGAAGCACTAGAATATTCATTAGTTACATTATTAACCAAGTTCTTCACTAAATCATTACTTAGGTTTTTCTTTGATTAGAAAAGATGAGGATTGCCTGTACAGCGGTTTTATCCTTGAGCGTTATCCTGGATTCTATTGGTGAATATAATAATATATTATATCTATAATTTCAGATAAATCTTTTCTAAGCTTTACGCAAATCAGAATTTTTTCGATGTAATATTCATGGAGAAATTTTACGTGCACGTTTCAATTTCATCGTGCACAGATAGGAAACTTCAAACTCTGCACGCGCACAAATGGAACACTCAACTGAGCACGTGAACATATGGTATCCTCCTTACAGCAAGAGTATACATATATTCACTAAAGTTCATATATTAGACTTATAGTTCATCATAAATAATAATACGCAATTTTAGTTTATAACGCATAAGTCTCTCAAAATCCTTGAAAGATAAATCCTTAGTGATCTTGGAGAAATTTTCATAACCCAAAATTTCTAGCAAGTTCCCTTCTTACGAGATAATCACTTTTATTCAAAATAATTACACATAATTTTAAACTAATTAATTATACTCCTGGAAAAATTAAAGTAATTTATATCCATTTGAAAATGATTAAATGATGCTAATATTATTATCAATATGGATCATTCCAAAATAGACTATCTCTGGATATTCTTATAATTATATTTCCTTATACATTTTTATTCCCATATAGAATTGTAATTTGTAATTACAAGCAAAATATTTTAGTTAAAAATTGGTTTTAACATTATAAGACGACTCTAGACATTGCTTCGAAATATCGAATTTTGGGATTTTTATCTGTAAATTTTTTAGTCACTTTTATTTTTATTTTTAAAAAAATCATGCAAGTCCAATCAACTTTTGATGCCACTAACGGAAACAAGAATAGGGTTAAAGTTAGTTTATAAATTCAAATCAATCCTTTTTTATTTAAAAAATTGAAAATATGGCAATTTAATTCTGTAAGTCTTATTATTTTTTCCAGGAACATTTAACTGGCCCGGCCACCCACGAAAATGTAATTCGTTGGGCCCAATATTCAGCGCACAATTTGTGAAAATTCGTCCAACCAAAATTCGAATTTTTCGCTATACCGAAAGTCCCTAATTTTTCAATTAATCTTTTCGACTCAATTTGTGCCAGTCCGGCCATTACCCAAAATCAACACCACCCCCGCAAACCACCCTGGCACTTTTAACAAAACAATTCCAAAAAAGCTCTGCAAAACGCCCATTAAATTTCACAATTGAAGATCGTCACACAGGTCAACTTAAAAAAAAATCAAGGTTATTTTTGCAACCCGCTAATAATATTTAACGACCCTAGCCTATTCGGTATTGTTTTGTTGACTTATTGTTTTGATAGTTAGATCATATCTTTGCTGTTTCTTCGAAAGATATGGTTATTAATTGACCCAAGTATCAAGACTGTAGAGAAGATTTTTTCAATTGGCAATAGGGTCGATAATATTTATTTTTGTTCTGCAATCATTGTTTAAAAAATATATAATTTTTCTTTTAAAATTAAAATAAAATTTTTGGACTTTTCATGTTTCGTCCTGGACTGACTCACCCAACTTTTATAATTGATGCATTTAACGGTTTAAATGAGCTACATTAATTATAATGTGTATTTTTTGCGAAATTTGTATGTTTTTTTGTAAATTTTGCATTTGCTTTCCACATTCTTGACACATCCATGGATGATTTTAGAATTGTCTCGTGTCTCGAAACTTCTCGTAGCCTAAGCTACAAGCAACTAAATAAATAATGACAAAATAATACAGTTTTTTCAAATAATTTGATTGATTAGTTATTTTATGCACTGATTAAATAATTACTTGATTGATGAATTAATTATTAATAATACATTCTTTTTACACTGCGTGAGGGATGGTATTCTGTTTGTCAAGAGTAAGAAGTTTAATTTCAATTCTACTATTGAGAACGGTATTAAGCCAGAAGTTAAGTTGAAAACTAAGGTTGAATGATATTATCGAAATTCGAGTTGCCGCCCATAATCCCAAAAATTTTAAGATGGGTTTCACGTATCAGTTTAAAATTACTATAATTACAATTCAACTTAAAAGTAGCCTTTTGGCGGGGAATTGGCAGAATAAAATTATAATTTTAATCCTTAAAGCAAGAAATATTTTGTAATAACTAAACAAGCAAAGAAGAGTTAAATTTTTAATAATTTTGTCTTTTTCTCCTAGATCGATACATAATATTCCATCTTGTCCACTACAATGAAAAGTAAAAACAAATATTACATCCCTTTAGAAATTCATTTTCCAGAATTTATCAACCGGTTTTGCAAACAAGAGCAAAGGGAAATCACAGAATTTTGCCCATATTGGACCCTTAGGATCAAGCACATTCAGGGCAATGTTGTCTGGTTTATAGCTATGAGCTCTCCCTACAAATTTTAAACTTTCGTATTACAGAATCTGGCGAACTCGGAAAAACGTCTTAGTCTCTGGGCGGTCTCAGACCAGAGAGTTCGTTCTCGAACCCAATAATAAAACTTACTTCTGGTTCTTAAAATATTAAACATTTGTTTTCATCAAAATTATTAAAATTAAAAAAAAGGTGTCTACATTTTGTCAATGTTTCAAAGTTTTATTATTTGATTGATCAGTGTCGTTCGAACCAAGCCTCCATTTGCGCAGATATAACCACAATAATATATAGGTATGGAAGTATTGGAGGAAAGGGAGATGGAAGGAAAATTACGAAGGATAAGTTTTTAAAAATTATTTGGTTGGTTCACGAACACTGCTACAAATTTGTTATCAATTTAATGATTTTTGATTTTTTACTTCAGTTTTGGCCCCTTTCCGTGGCCGGAATAGTATTATTAAAAATTTGTTTGAGGTTTAAAAAATAAAATTAATTAGGTTTGAACCCCTATCCGCAGTTGAAATGCATTATATTATTAACTGCATTATCTACAAACAAACATAGCCATTTTAGAAGAAATACACATTATAATTAATTTAGGTCACTTAAACTATTAAAAGCATACATTATAAAAGGCAGGACTGATTCATATAGCCTTAATGAAGAGTCCGGTGAGTCAGTCCAGGACGAAACATAAAACATGTAACAATTTTATTTTAATTTAAAAAGCAAAATGATGTATTTCTTAAAAATTAATTGCAGAACAAAAATAAATATTATCGATCCTAATGGCAATTGAAAAAATCTTCTGTACATTGTTTTGATATCTTATTTCAAGAGCATACCAAAATGAGCGGCAACAAAAACGATCCCATTGTTCTTCTGTGTTCCCAGCCGAACAGTTGGCAACTATGTTGACAACTAAATTGACAATTATTACAATCACATTGACAACACATGATATATCAACATACGATTGTGTACTTCAAGAAAAATGTTATCCTCTGTTTCTTGTTGCAGAATTCAGTTCACAATTCGAGTGTTTGCCTAATGGCGACCCTATTCCTGGCGTTCCTCGTCGCGGACCTTTTTCGTCTTCTTCATCTTCTGAAAGACATTCCCCTGCCAGACCTGTTTCTCCTGCCAGACCTGTTTCTCTTACCAGACCTCGTTCTTCTGTTGGGTCTCCTCCACCTGCCGAGTCAGCTTTTCATGTCAGGTCCAGGTCTCATTCTGCAAGGCCAACTTCTTCTAGTGTGCTTGGATTTAAACTTGAAGAACTTGGATTTATTCGACTTATTCCTCACAACAATTCGAGTCGCGTATTCGAACTTCGAAGATACATTTTTCCTACAGATGAACAAATTCTATTGAAAACCGCAAGTAATGCCTTTAAGCCCATGCCAACCGAAGAGCAAATTGTATTATCAACGGCCAATGGTGACGTCTGGGCAATACTGTATAATTTAGCAAACAGACAAACAATTTTTTGTGGATTATATAAACAGAATCCATGTGTTTATTTGAGGTCAAAAAAGGTGAAAATAAACATTTACAGCCGCAAGGTTGAAGAATTGACCGCAGAAGAAATCGCGGAATGTCCAGTAGGCAAGACAAATCCGGTAAAAAAGAGGTTTACAGTAATACGTGTGTAAACACGATTCTTTACACCGTTAATGAATGAATAAATAAAAAATCTCCCGCGTTTGTCAGGTTTCGCGCTTTTCATTCGGTCTTTATGGAACGTGAAAACCGGAAAACGACGGAAAATTTGTGTAGACCACGAAAAACCGGAAAATGACAGTGAATTCTTATTTTACCGGGAATTTTGTACATTTTTCAAACACAAATCTATCCAATCACTTGAAATATCACAAATTTGATATCACGTGATATAATCCAATTTGGAATAAGTTCGATTTCAATGTTTTTATCGTTAAGTTCTCCATCATTCATTAAAATTCAACCAATTTTCAAGAAACATTTTGTTAAACAATATATTTGTTGTGTGTTTTAAAATTGTATTCCAAATAATGTTCTCTATTTGAAATGACATCATCATTAATATTATTTTAATTCTCTAAAATCACAGAAAAACTAATTTTTTTAAGAGGTCTGATTTTTGGCAAGCGTACATTGCCAGTTTAAAGACTTTAAGAATGCATTTGGTGAGACTTTAAACAATGAAAAATGGAAAGCGTTTTAATTTTAAACTTTTGATAAAAAACTTTTTAAGTTGCTCATTCATTATAATACTCATTCATTATTCTTTAAATTGAGCTGTAGTTCGAGTAATAAAAATTCAACAATAATTTATTTCACAGGACGATTTTGAATCTGCGCAATAATAAAAAGCAATTTAATGCGACATTTTTCAATGAAAAAAAGAAAACGATTTTCTTTGTCCACTTATAAAAATGTGTTGAATTTTAATGTATAAATAAGAATTGAACATTTATTAATTTAAAACAATTTAAAATTCAAAGTAAATTAACTCTTCATTTAAAAAGGCTATAGTTAAAGAAAATTAATCGCTGGATTTTCAACGTTTCTAATTTGAAATTGCCTACAATTATATAATTATGAAATTTTCCATTGATATATTCTTTAACTTAGGGCATTGTAACTGACAGCGCAGCGTGCATTTATGTTTTTTTCACCCAGAACTCTTTAAACTGTTTAATTTATAAAACTTACCAATTAAAATGGTTGCAGTTTAACGACATTTAATGTAAAATGGTTTAATTGGAAGGTCTCAAACTACCCACTTTATACCTGTCAATTATTGAGCGTGAAAAATTGTTGCGAAACTGGAACAAAAATTGTATTTTTTTCCTCAATTGAAGCAGCCACCCTGCAATTGTTAAAGCTCGTTCAAATTTAAAGATTACACTCTGATCACTTGTCTCGCGCTTCGTGTTGGAATAAAGTGTGTCCAAGAAGCTAAATTTTCTATGTTATGTTGAATTCTATTATATTAAATGTATGTGTTATTAATTTGTTTAGCTCGGACCGGGGCTTCTTATGCATATGTTGCAAAATAAAGTAAAAAGTTTATTCTTTATTATTATTTTATTTTACTTATCCTAAGAATTGAATACGCACAATATTTTTCGATAATTGAAGCATTTACCTTTTACCATTTTTAGATATGCATCTTATCAAATAAATAAATAAGGTTATATGAAAACTGAAAAATTAGTTTCTTTAACTAACAAAGTTACAACATTTATGTAAATGAGAACATATTTTTCAAGTGTCTTAAATATTCTTTCCTGAAGGCCCGCCAGCTCTCATATCCCCAATTCTCATCAATTAACCAGTCAAATTTATAAGACCCCCCGATCCACGAGTGGCCCATAATATCCCTAGTTCTAGTCAATCAACCAGTTAAATCTTTTCGACCTCCAGATACACAACTTCTTTGTTCTTTTGAAAATATATATACAGGTTGTCCCAGTACTCAAGGTACATTTTTATATTTTTGAATTCCTCATAAAAAATGGAGTTGAAAATAATAATAAAAATTTGTAGTAAAGTTAATAATTAATGAGTAATTAATAACTTAAGATTAACCAATCAGAAGCATGGTTATAAGCATGGAAGTTATAGATGTACGACAGTCCATGTGTCCCTGATGAGGGTGTGTGCGCAAAAGAGTAATTTTAAATTTGCAGGAGGTTGTGAATATCAATGGTGTAACTACACACGGCAACTGAGAGACGAGATTCTTAGAAAATATCTTTTTCTTTAGAATACACGTTGAATTATTTTAACCCCCTTCAAGTATTTCTAATTCTGTAGAATTCAAACGAATTCTTAGAATTCACTTGTACCCCTTTGAATTCTTTTGATGTTTTTTTGCAATTGTCTCGAAACCTTTACAGTACACCTTACATTATTTTGAATTTCTCCAAGTGTTTTGTATTCTCTGAATTTCAAATTCTCTGAAATCTTTCGAATTCTATGAATTCTTTTGTATTCCCTCAATTCTTTTGAAATACTATATTTTTTTCAATTCTGTGAATGCTTTTGAAGTTTGTACATTCTTTTGCTCTCTGTGAATTCTTCTGAATTCTTTTTAATTCTCTGAATTCTTCTGCTATTCTTTAAATTCTTCAGAATTCTCTGAATTCTTCCGAATTCTCTGAATTATTCTGAATTCTTCTCAATTGTCTGAATTTTTTAAGTTCTCTGAACTCTTTTAAATTCTATGAAACCGTTTGAATTCTTTTGTATTCTATCAATTATTTTGAAATGCTCTAATTTTTTTTAAATTCTGTGAATTCGATTGAAGTTTGTGTATTTATTCGCACTCTGTAAATTGTTCCGAATTTCCTAAATCCTTCCTGATTCTTTGAACTCTTCTTAATTCTATGAATTCTTCCGCTATTATCTGATTTCTTCCGCTATTCTCTGAATTCTTCCAAATTCTCTGAATCCTTCCAAATTCTTTTAGTTCCCTGATTTATTCTGAATTCTCTAAATTGTTTTAAAATTTTCTAAACTCTTTAAACTGTTTTGAATTTGTGGAATTCACGGTATCACTGAATTAAATTTTTTTTTAATTATCTTGAAATTATTAAAATACACGTTGAATTATTTTAACTTTCTTTGAATATTTAGAATCCAGTAGAACTCAAACGAATTCTTCAGCATACAATTTTTTTTATTATTTTGAAATCTTTACCATACACCATGAATTGTTCTAACTTTCTCCAAGTCTTTTGTATTCTTCGAACTCTCCTGAATTATTCTAAATTCTCTTGTAAATTTTGAAATGTCTGAATTCTTGCCAATTCTCTGAAATATTTTGAATTCTGTGAGTTATTTGAACTTTTCTGAATTTTTTAATTCTTACGAAACCATTGCATTCTTTTGAGGGAGGGGTAAGGGTTTTAGCGTGACAAAAAAAACAACTTTTTTTGTGATTTTTTTTTATTAATATGGATTGAGCAAATTTCTTTAAACCTTTTGTACATTATTAAGTATAGTTTCAACAACATTGTACAATTTTTTATGCGAAAATATCGACAAACAAGCCGGTGACGTAGCTCTTCCATGAACGTCTTTAGAAATAGACGTTTTGCGGTGTTCACTGTATCTCAGCTGGAAATTATCTCAAACCAAAATCCATTAAAATTTAGTTAAAGTATCATTAAATCCTTCCCCCAACGTTCTCTGATTATTATTTTTTTCATTTTAAAATTTTTTGTGGTCATTTGAAGTGAAAACTGCTATTTTTTACGAAAAATTCCGTCATCTCGTTAGTAGAAAACCCCCTTAATGTAAACAAAAATTCTAAAACTGAACGTTGGGGGGAGGTATTTTACATGTAGACAGTGTGTATCAAGTTTGAAATGAATCGGTAATGTAGTTTTCAAATGGCAGTGAACACAGACTTTTGGAAAATGGGTTTGAGAAAAATTCGATACAGGGAAACACCGCAAATCGTCTACTTTTAAAGACGATCCTGAAAGAGCTTCGTCACCCAACTGGGCTCCGCAGGGGGACCAGAAGCACCCGGAGGTGCCCCGCATTAGCCTGTCAATGGCTGAGACGAGAATCTCCATGATGCAGATTAATTTGCACCACAGCAAAGGCGCCTCGGCGGTACTAGCAAGACGCATGTCTGTGGTGCAGACAGGGCTTGCCCTAATCCAAGAACTCTGGTTATGCAGGGAAAGGATTTGTGGCTTGTCAGGATGTGGTTCCATATATAAGGGGCCGCTCGAAAAAACGCCAAGGGCATGCATAGCCATCAAGGATATGGATGCGATCTTGGTGCCTAAATTCTGCTCTAGAGATCTCACCGTTACTAAGGCAAGACTCAGGGGCAGTAGCGGAGAAAGGCTAAAGGTGTATATCGCCTCGGCCTATTTCCCTGGCGATGCCGAGGGACCACCGCCTCCTAGAGAGGTGGAGGCTCTAATTCGGCACTGTCAGGGGAATAAAATCCCTCTGCTGTTGGGCTGTGATGCGAACTCTCACCATACGGTGTGGGGAAGCACAAACATCAACGACAGAGGGAGAGATTTAATCGAATATATAGCTGGCACAGAGCTGGAGATACTGAAGCGGGGTGATACCCCCACATTTCAGACTAAAAACAGGAGTGAGGTTATCGATTTGACTCTATGTTCGGGTGCACTGAGGAGCAGGGTAGCGGATTAACCCTAGGAAAACCGGTGGTTTCTAAGATCAGAAACCCCAGAAATACACTTTGGGACTCGTATAAAGAGGAACTCAAAGGGAGGCTTGCGGAATTTCCCACAAGCTATGGTACCATTGATGGGTTAGAGCACGCTGCGGATTTTCTGCGAAGGGCTCTGACTCAATCATATGAGAACTATTGCTCTACAAGCACAATTAAGTCTAGGAAGGGAGCAGAATGGTGGAATACCCACCTAGAGAGACTCCGTAAAAAGACAAGAACGTTGTGCAATAGGGCAAATAGAACTAAATTGCCATCGGACTGGGACATCTATAAGGTGGCCGAGTCTCAATACAATAAAAATATAAGAAAAGTACAAGCGGGAAGATTGGAGGGGCTTCTGCGAGGAATCGAAAAACATTCCGGAAACAGCGAAGCTGCACAAGATCCTGGCAAAAAATCCGGAAGCTCGCCTCGGGCTCATAAGTCTCGATAATGCTGAGTTTGCCGAAGACGAAGAAGCAACGCTGAATCAACTGATGGAAGTTCACTTCCCGGGATTTCAGCGAATCCGAACCGACCAAGAGGGGTAAGGCTGGGGCCAAGAGGTGGTGAGGGCCGACTGGAATTTTGCCTCTAAGGTCGTTGATTACAAGAAAGTGGAATGGGCCGTAGGGTCCTTCTGTCCTTTTAAATCAGCAGGGGCGGATGGCATTTATCCAGCGCTGTTACAAAAAAGGCATGGATTTGGTCGTCCCCCCTCTGACGAAATTATTTGGGGCAAGTATAGCTCTTAAACACGTGCCAATGGCATGGAAGGATGGCACAGTAGCCTTCATACCCACACCGGGGAGGGAGGGTTACACTGCTGCAAAAGATTTCCGACCAATCAGCCTAACGTCTTTTATCCTGAAGACGTTGGAGAGGTTGGTCGAGAGATACATTAGGGATGAGGTGCTCTTGGCCTCCCCGCTGCATAGAGGACAGCATGCTTTTCAGGCAGGCTACTCGGTAGAAACTGCACTTCATGCTGTTGTAGCAAAATTGGAGTAGCAGTTGGAACAAACGTGGTATGCCGTGGGCGTTTTCTTGAATATAGAGGGTGCTTTTAGCAATATTCCTCCAGAAGTCATATGTAGAGAGGCTCTGAGATGTGGCGTGCCGGACCAGCTTGTACGCTGGATAGGAAGCATGCCACGTCGGAGAGGACTCGAAACCAGATGGGGTGAGGGCCTAGTAAGGGGAATAGCTCCGCGGGGATGCCCACAAGGGGGTGTCCTGTCACCCCTCCTGTGGTGCATTGTTGTGGACGGCCTCCTTCGAAGGCTAAATAGAGAGGGGTATTATACTCAGGGATATGCGGATGACTTTGTAATCCTAGTCAGGGGGGCACATCTAGAGACGCCGATGGGTCTTATGAGGTCGGCGCTGCGCATTGTAGAGCTCTGGTGCGATCGCTCAGGGCTCTCAGTAAATCCTGAAAAGACCAACCTGGTCATTTTCACGAAATATTATAAAATTCCAAAAGTTGACGCTCCAGTATTTTGTGGTGGGAGGCTGACGTTTTCAGATTCGGTTAGATATCTGGGAGTAATCCTAGATAGTAAGCTGAACTGGGCAAAGCACCTGGAGACCCAATGCAGGAAGTTTGTCGTGACTTTTTGGATGTGCAGGAGAGCCTTTGGGTTGACGTGGGTTCTAGGGCCTAAAATGCTTGCATGGTTCTACTCTGCTGTCCTATTTCCAGGCTCTTATATGCGGGCCTGGTCTGGTGGCCACGGGCGGAACTTAAAACAATGCAGGACAGGCTGCGAAGATTAGAAACGCTAGTATTTAGGGGTTTGACTGGAGCAATGAGGACTAAGCCCACAGCGGCGATAGGATTCATGTTCTGTGAAGAACCCCTACATGTCGCGATAATCGCTAGAGCGGCACATGCGATGGGCCGTCTGGCAAGAGCAAATAGGTGGACTCGGGGGACTAGGCACACTAGGCTCCCGAGTGATATCAGTGCATTGCTGATTCTACAGATGAGGCAAGCTTTCCGAGTCTGCATCCCAAGCAGATATCTGTGGAAAGCAAATGGTAACCCGCTCCTCCAAGGGGAAATCTGGTATACAGACGGCTCCAGGGATGAGGAAGGGTCAAGAGCAGGAATTTATGACAGCAAGAGAGGGAAAGGGATAGGGATACCACTTGGTCGACACGCTACTGTCTTTCAGGCGGAGGTCCTGGCCGTCCTTCGCTGTGCTGAAACACTAATAGAAGGAAACGCTGCTGGAAGACAGATTACGATCTGTTCCGACAGCCGAGCGACACTAACTAAAATAGGGCGTTAAACCAACTTGCAGAAAGAAACAATATGGCTCTCATATGGGTTCCTGGGCACACAGGGATCAAGGGCAACGAAAAGGCGGACCAGTTGGCAAAACGTGGTGCAGCAAGTGAATACATAGGACCAGAACCGGTACTGGGAATAGCGTCTTGCTGTATCGATTTGGCCATTAAAAGCTGGACCCGAAAAAAACACCGGGAACACTGGGAGCAAATCCAGGGTTGCCGTCAGGCGAAATCCATCCTGGGTCATACCCATAGGATGGACAGAGCCAGGGCAATCCTGGGTTTACCCAAGAAAGATATAAGGACAGTGGTACAGATCCTAACTGGACACAACCACTTAAACTACCATATGCACAAAATGGGCTATCACCCCACGACAGAGTGCAGGAGATGCGGCAGGGATGATGAAACATCCCTGCATGTATTAGGTCAGTGCCCGGCATTAGCTGGGCTCAGGCAACAGACCCTCGGTGCCCATTTTATGGGACCAGAGGAAATTACAACGCTACCAGTAGGCGACATACTAGGCTTCGTTAAGAGGTCTGGGGTCAACTGCTGAGAGCGAATAAGTAAGGGTGTGGCACAATAGGCTTTATAGCTTGAGCGCCAGACGGGCTCACCATGGGATCCTCGCCCGTCCTAAAACTAACTAACTAACTAATATACAAAAGGTTTAAATGAATTTGCTTAGTCCATATTTATAAACGAAATTCACAAAAAATGTGTTTTTTTCACGCTAAAACCCTTACCTTAGGAGAGGAGACTTACTACTCAATAATTTCGAGAGTTTTGCTCTGATCGACTTCAAATTTGGGGACTATATTCTTGAAATGTTTAAGTGTAAGAAAAGACAAAAAAAATCGATTTTTCAAAAGTGCAAACCCTTACCCACCCCTTAAGGATTTTTAATTATCTTCAAACTATTAGAATACATTTCAAGTTACATTGAACTCCTTCAGATCTTTAAAACTGTCTGAATTCTCTTAAAATCTGTAGAATACACGTAGAATTATTTGAACTTTCATCGAGTATGTTGCATTCTGTAGAATTCCATCGAATTCCTAGAATCCACATGTACTCCTTTGACTTCTTTTAAAGTTTTTTTGAACTCTCTGAAAACCTTTACAATACATAATTAATTATTATGAATTTCTACAATTCTTTCGTATTGTCTGAATTCCTGAATTCTTTTAAATTCTCTGAAATATTTTGTATTCAAATAGTCTTCTAAATTCTTTTTCAGTTTTCTGAATTCTTTCGATATCTTCAGAATACGCGCTGAATTATTTTGAATTCCTTTGAGTGTTTTGAATTCTGTAGAATTCTGTAGAATTCTACAGGATTCAAAATATTCGAAGAAAGTTAAAGTAATTCAACGTGGATTCTAAAGATTTTCAGTGAATTAAGAATATTTAAAAGAAGGAGTTCAAACTAACTCAAGGTGTATTCTAATGATTTCAAGATAATTAAGAAACATTTTAAAATTTTAGTGATATCGTGAATTCAGCAAATTGAAAACAGATTAGAGAGTTCTGAAAATTTTAAAACAATTCAGAGAATTCAAAGAATTTGCAAGTATCCAGTGAATTCGGTATAGTTCAGAGAATCACAGAAAAATTCATGGAATGAAAAAGAATTCAAAGAATTTAGAAGAATTTAGAAAATTCGGAAGAGTTCACAGAGAGCGAAAGAATTCAAAAACTCCAAAAGCATTCACAGGATTAAAAAAATATATATATAGAATTTCAAAAGAATTTAGAGAATACAAAAGAATTCATAGAATTCAAAAGATTTCGGAGAATTTGACAGAGTTCAGAGAATTCAATGAATTCAGACAATTGAGAAGAATTCAGAAAATTCAGAATAATTCAGAGAATTGAGTAGATTTCCGAGAATACAAAAGGCTTGGAGATATTCAAAATAATTCAAGGTGTACTGTAAAGGTTTCAAGAGAATTGCAAAAAAAGCTTCAAAAGAATTTAAAGGAGCAAATGTGAATTTTAGGAATTCATATGAATTCTACAGAATCAGAAATACTAGAAGGAATTTAAAATAATGCAACGTGAATTCTAAAGGAAAATATATTTTCCAAGAATGTCGTCTCTCAGTTGCCATATGAAGTTGCACCATTGATATTCACAACCTCCTGCAAATTTAAAATTATTCTTTTGCGCACACACCCTCATCACGGACACATGGACTGTCGCCCATCTAACGCATGCTTCCGATTGGTTTATCTTTAATTGTTAATTACTCAATTATTATTAAATCTACAACAAATTTTTATCATTATTTTCAACTCCATTTTTTATAAGGAATTCAAAAATATAAAAACGTACTTTGAGTACTGGGACACCCTGTATATATATAACATTCGGATCTCCTTGGACAAGGGGACCTTCATCTTCAATTCCCATTAGTGTCAACTCCAACTAGAACCAGAGGCAGAGCATCGATCAACCCAATTCGCATATTCCTACATCTTTGATCTCCTTTCCTCTGGGGGGGGGGGGGGGGGCGGGGGGGGGGGGGACGGGAGG
>CAKNWT010275724.1:0-11439 GCA_932066315.1 Andricus coriarius | reverse complement strand
TCCTTTTCAGGCTTCTGAAAAAGTTACTGAATTGGGACTGAATGGGAGAGACTGAATAGGAACCCTGGAGCGGACAATTATGGTTGGGTATATTGCCTGGATCAGTTACACTCGCCGCCCCAAAGCGACATAAAAAAGTGTAGAAAAATAATTGCTAATAGCCAATTATTTAATAATTTTGAAACTTTATTTCTTATGTCACTTTATTATGCTTCAGCTGAGCCTCGTTTCTACTGAATTTTCAACAAAATATAACATATCAAAGTTCACTGCCGTGGAATTGACGCTGTTGACCGTGTTTTTTTACCTTCACCCAACTGTAACTTTATTTATAATTAATGTAAGACGGTGTCATGTATAGAGAATTCGTTCGCAATAAAATTATTTTTAGAGTGAAGTTTATTAAGTTCTTGAGTGATTGTTTTTCACTGACTTATTCAATCTTTTGTAGAAAGGTCAATATTTTTGAAACCTGTAGTATATGTGCTGCACCCAGAATTATCCTGTTGTTAAGATATTCGAGATTCTGTATTTTGCGATCACCTTGACGGTGTAAAATATAAAGTCGCGGAACAGACAACATAAGGTGAATCATTTTGTTTATGTACATTACCTGTTGTGACCCTATGTTGTGAGATTTGAGCTTATCCTTCGTTCATGGAAACACTCTAAATGCTGGTCTGTGACACGCGCGGTATGTATAGGTATCTCCAGAGCCATGGTGTCGCATAGCGCTTCTGTAAACGAGCTCAGGGTCTTCGAGGATGCCATTAAGTTATCCTCGCTCCAAATGAACCTTTCGCGTTTTTCTAATGTAACCTATTGTACAGTACCCTTGAATCTAATCCTCTTTGATGAGGCTAGCTTCCGACATTTAGGCGTTTATTGGCGTATAGGGGATGTCTACAAAATCATCCGGTTTACAGAAATAATTTCCAAAATGCTGCACTTTGAGGCTTACAAGCACATCACAGTCCCAGATGATGTGACCTGCTGTTTCATCACGACATCAAGGGTCGCTATCGATTTTCATGTTAGTCAGGTGCTTTTTCAAGCGGCAGTAGCCCGTGAGCCTTTCAACCACTATTTTCACCTGCTTTCTTTCCATATTTAGATGTTTTTTAGAGTTTCCTGAACATGGTTCCTTCATACATTTTTTTGAGTGTATTATACATTCAGCTATCTTTCAATATCTCGCGTGTTTCTCCATGAGCCACTTTTCAATTAAATGCTTATACGAAGTATACGAAGCTCCGCAGTATGGTTCAGGTCCATTGAAGGCTTCTGTAGTCCCACTTTTCGCAAGTATTTTTGGTTTATCGTTGCCTTCAAGGTTCTCATGTCCAGGAACTCAGATCAAGTTGACCCAGTTTTTACCGGACACTTCGAGAAGCGTTTTTAGGCAACTTCAGACAAGTCTGGATGTAAAAACTTCAGATTGTAGAGCTCCCAAGGCATCTTGATTATGGAAGCATATATTTAAATGTGGTGGTTAACAAACCCTTGTCTACGAATCTCCTCTAGGCAGGCCTTGATGATCACGATTACTCCAGCTCCAGAACCAAGGGAATCTTTAGAGCCGCCTGTATACCAGACGAGTCCTCCCTTTATGAACGAGTATTCTTTCAGCACGTTATCAGAGTGCATGCAAAGGATTTCATCCCTCGACAATACGCTCTTTATTGAATCATGCAGATCAAATAAAGCGGCATTTATATGACCCTCATTTAGGGAAAATTTGTATGCCTTCGCCTCAGCCCTCTGCCTAATTACAAAGTGCAGTGATGGCATACCTAAGATGGTCTCCAATGCCGCTGTTGGGGTTGTACTGATTGATCCAGTAATTGCCAGAAAAAAATACTCTTTTCAGGCTCTTTAGCTGTTTTCTGGGACGAATCAATCTGGTTTTTAGACCCAGATCAATGAGGCATAAGTTTTAATTGTTCCAATGATTAACGTATATAACCAGTAAACTACCTCTGAGAGCCCAAAAGGCAGCTTTGGCCTTTTTTTATTACCGCATCAACGTGTAGTTTTCAGGTTAGTTCAGGGTCAAAGATGACTTCTAAATACTTAGCTGGTGTGGAGAAGTCGACCTTCTTGCCATAGAGCGCATGCACCTATTAGGAGTGGATTCTCCACCATGTTCCTGAGCAGAATTGAATATAGATTCCGTAAGGGTGTTACTAAAGACACCCTCTATGTCCAGAAACGCTGGTAGCGCCAGATCCCCTGTTCGTCCTGTTTTTTGAATGCAGGAAGTAAATGCATGAAGTGCGTCAGTGGTGGATTTGCCTTTCTGTGCGGCGAACAGATTACTATGAAGGGGTTTATCAGGTAGGATTTCCTCCTTTATATGAAAATCCTCCATGCCACATGGATATATACCATAGCTATGCACGCCTTAAAAAAGTTACACATTGGTCCCATCAAAATATACAAACCCTCCTGCTGCCAACAGGTACCCAGTTTCGGAACCGAGAAAGTGCACCTGCACGAGGTGTTCGAGCATTCCGCTGGTCGTTTATATCATGTTACCTGTTCGCAACATCAAAATCTCAGTTGACATTTAGGGTATTTCGTTAATATTTTGTGCTACACTTACCTTATACAAATCCCAATTTCTAGTTTTCCTGGTTCTAACAAATAGTCTTCCAGTTTCTTTTTTCAAGGCCTGAAGTCTACAATGGCACCAAGGGGCATCCTTGTCTGGCTTTCTAATACGAAGGGACTAATTATCCTCATTATATTTATGTATGACCCTATTCACTACATTCACAGTAAACTTCAGCTGGTCAATTGACCTTATCCTTTTTAGCTATCAGTGAAAAACATCCATATGCTTGTGATCTGATGGGATGTCTTAAGCGATACGTGCCAGTCCCAGAATGCTTCGGAAATGGATATAGAAACAAGGCCAGGTCAATGACCTTATTACACCTAGTTGTCACAAAGGTTGATACATTTCCGCGATTCAATATGGTGAAACCGGTAGTTAAAAGGTAATCTAATAGATACTCACTCCTGTTGTTGATGTTCTTACTGTTCCATATTGTATGATGCGCATTCGCATCACATCCAATGATCAATGGCCATCTTTTTGAACTGCAATAATCCACCAAACATCTTCATTCATCTGATGATGGATTTTAATCGCTACCAGGTCTTTATTACAGAATATAGGTAAGAAAATATAATCGATATCCCTTCTGACGTAAATCGTTGTCATAGAGCTTTCATCAGTTCTATTGTAGATTATAGAACTGTATTTCTGGCCTTTATTTCCCTTTATTTCTGCTTTGTAACACCAAGGTTCTTGAATCTGAGCAAAAGCCGTATGTTCCACTGTAGTACGTCTGCTTAAGATGACTGAAGCAGATTGATAGTGGTAAAGATTAATTTGGATGAATTTCAAATCCAAGGATTTTACGCTGCTTATTTAAGAATCAGCGTTATCCATCGGTTGTTCCGAAGGTAGCTGCTCTTCTACAGTCCTCGAGGGCTCTTTCGGTTTAGAAAGTATTTTCATTTGGATCCTTCTCAATCTCAGATACGGTTTACAGACGACCTCATCGATGCTTTGGATCACTGAAAGGTTTGCCCTCAAGATTAAGTGGGTTACTTTAGCGTCTTTCTTCACACCCATGATGATCCACTCCTCCACTTTTAACGTGAGGTTCTGGACTACCAACCTTTCGAGGATGGATGATGGTTCCTCAGAAGTTCCAGGTATCCATGCCATAAGGTTGGAAAGGTGCTTAGAATCAATGGTTTTGATTCTTGCACCTTCTAATGATTTAATTACTGCATCGATGAGTCTTGTCCTAGATATCTCTTCTAAGCTGATGTTGAGCTTCTCTTGTGGGGATCCCTCAGGTACAATAGTTAATTTCTTGTGGGTTTGAAGGGCGAGGCTGTATAAGTCACCTGGATCAAACAGCTCTGCCCCTCTTAGGGGTATGGCGGTTGACCGCTGGGAACTTCTTGACGTAAAATGCTGTCACGGTATACTAAGTTGAAATGACACCGTCCTGACATGCAAACATGAAATCCTCTGTACCTAAATTAGGTCCTGATAATCTGAGGAAAGCAAAATTTTTCTCCTTCGACTAAGACTGATTTTCTACATTTCTGTGAAAGTTTCCATGCATTTTCTTTTCAAGTAGCTGTTGACGAAATTATATAATATACAGGATGTCCAAAAAGTAACGAACACCTAAATAATTTTCTGGGTAAACTATTTTTCAAAAAGGTCAAGGTCATTCTTGAAGTAATTTTTAACAAGGAATCCAGTGGTGATCTTGAATTTGATCTTAAGCTTGACCTTCAATGTTATTTCAAGGTCAACATTGTTTTTTTAAATGGGAACCCCTATGTCTGACAACGGCAATCGAGCGGCAAGGATGACCTTGAACACCAGCTGAAGGTTATTAGGCTTGACCCAGGTACACGGAGAAAAATGGATGTTTGAACGTAACATCTATATGTTCACGTTTAACATATTTTATGTTTAACTATAGGACAGCAATCTAGATGTTCATGCTTATGATCTGTAGATATTAAAAAGTGAGATGTTACTCTGTAACATCCACAATGTTCAGCTGAAATATCCGAAATATTAGATTTGTGGTTATGTCAAATAACGGCTGCAAATATTTGAGGAGTTTACTTATTTCTGATCATTTAAAGAATTAATTGATAACTTATTTGGGAATTTAAAATTAAACTTGAATGTTTCTACATGAACGAAGAACATATAAAGGGCACGAAATGTCGATCAGATGATACATTCAGTCAAGTTGAGGTTATGTTTAATATTTGTAATTCGAAATAAAAAATAAAAACGAGGTAAGTAAGCTGAGAACGAATGATCTGTAATCAGCAGTTAAAATTCTATCCATTTTAGGTTACTTAAACTCAAATTGTATTTTAGATTTTCAAACATTTTGTCAAATGTGTTCGAGTCAATATATAACCGCAAAATTAAGAACCTTGTTCCGTCGTGTAGACAGAAAAAATTCGATATC
The DNA here is from genome assembly GCA_932066315.1 of Andricus coriarius. Classification (NCBI taxonomy): domain Eukaryota; kingdom Metazoa; phylum Arthropoda; class Insecta; order Hymenoptera; family Cynipidae; genus Andricus; species Andricus coriarius. The sequence continues at coordinate 6,412 of CAKNWT010275724.1, read as the reverse complement.
CAATTTTAATTAAGGATTGCTAATTTTGATTCTTTGGAAATATTCTGAAATTGTAATATATTCCATAATTTTACTATCAAAAATATATAGCCGTCAAATATAGTCCTTAAATGCCAATGCGCGATGCACATGCGCTAGAACGATTTTAACACCTGAATGTGTTTCCGTTTAACATAAAAATATGTTTACGCCTAACATCTCAAAAAGATAGTAGATGTTCGGCATGAATATCTACATGTTAGGCGGTACAATCTTACCCTTTGAACATCTACATTTAAACATCCTTTTTTCTCCGTGTTTGGGGCGGATCCAATCTGTACTGCTGCGGCTGAGGTGTTTACGAAAAGCGTCGAGGTCATTCTTAGAGTCACTTTTAACGAGGAATTGAGCGGTGACCTTGAATTTAAACCTTGAGCTTAAACTTCAAGGTTATTTCAAGGTCAACTTTGTTTTTTAAATTGGGAACCCCTTTTTTGACAACGGCAATCGAAAGAGCGGGAAATTTTGCATCCAAACATAAACTCAGGTCATGGGTCCAGGATGACCTTGAACTTCAGCTGACTTATTATTATTATTATTATTTTTGATTAAGTTTTTAGGTATCCAAGAGGTAGCATCGTATTTTCGTTGTTGTTCCCACCTGGTCTAAGTTTTCTTACCTTGATAAGGGTGCTGTGTGAGCACCGAAACGTTGGTGAATATTATCCATGTTTTTTTTATTGTGATTCCAAAGTAATAAAAATAAAAAAGACGAAAGATATAAAAAAGAGAAGGAAGGGGATTTGGTTGGTTGCCTTCTTATTTTCCTTTGCTCTTTTTTATTTTTGTCCAAAAAAACAAATTTTTATTTTGTTTTCAGGAATTGCAACAGGAGCATTTTGTGGTGTTTGTCCAAATTTTATCGTAAGATTCTTGTTTTATTTTCAGGAATTTATACATTACTTAGGTGTTTCGTTACTTTTTGGACACCCTGTATATTATTTCCTAAGCATTATTTCTTAAGTGTACGCAATCAAAAAATCAAGGTCGTCCATTCAGAGCAAAAATGGGGAAACATGTTGTGCTATGGATAGTAGTTTACGGAGGAAAAATGTTGTCATTTGGGTAAATATTACCGAGGCAGAAAGTGTGAAAATATTGTGATTTTCGTGGATATCGTCTATTTCGGCGATTTTTAACTCTTCTAATCGCGATCATAGTAAATTGTGTGTCAAGGGCGTAAAGAAGGCGATTTTGAAGAGTGTGAATTTGCAGCCCGAGAGAAGCGAGGGCGGCAGTCACACGAGGCAAAATAGCCTTACGCCCTTGATACACACGATACTTTTTTCCAGCCCTCCTTGAAAACAAGCATGTGGAGCAGAAAGAGGATGTTTGGTGTACTTGACAATTTTAGATTGTCAGTGAAAGGAAGAAATAGCGTACTTTGCAGAAGGGAGACTGTGGGGTCCAGCGATGCAATTTTCTCTAAAGATAAAGATAATTTTCTTCGTATACTCACTTGCGTGGTGCAGTATATGTGTAGCGGGCGTAAAGTTTTATGTAGCGGACGTAAAGTTTCCCGTAGAGGACGTAAAGCTCCATGTAGCGGGCGTAAAGTTACATGTCAGCCCGGCGGCAGAGCGCGCATGTGCGAACATCACTGGGTTGGAAGCGGCCAGATTACGCCTGCTTCACGTGCATGCAATGGCTCGTTTTCAAGGGGGATTGAAAAAAAAACAAATTTCGTCCTGACAATTTTGAAAGGTTTTTTCACGCCCTTTCAATTCATCATAAGCGTCTTTTGAAACCATAAATATTAGAGCTTTATAAATAAAAGTAAAAAACTAATTAGACTTCTGTTGGAACAAGGCATATTTAAAAAAAATGTATCTCAGAAGAAAGAGTAGGTTTTCTCTTGAAGATCATTAAGGTTAAAAAGTGGGACTTATATTTTTTATTAATACAAATATGCGATGAGTGGGTTTGAAGAATATGCTTAAGTATTTTTCTTTACGCTTCATGAGATCAAAAAGTAAAATTTATTATTTTTTTAACGAAAATAAGTTTTAAGATATTTTTACCAATCATTCCTACCATTTCTACCAATCATCATTTTTACCGATGATAAATTAAACTTTAATTGTTAATCTCAAGGTTTCTTAAGGTAAACACTAAAGCTTTTTTTCTACTACCAAACAAATTTTCAAAAAAGTGTCCTATAGAAAAAGTCCAATTTACATTCGAAATTCATTTTTGACGGTCAGGTATTTATTGTTCCAAAAAGATGCCTATAATCAATGAAAAGGCCTGAAAAAACTGTCGAAACTATACTATAAAAAATTATTTGTATCTTTTGTATGCTTGCTTTCATAAATATAAGATAATAATCCCACTTTTTATCCTCACAGATCTTTATGAGAAATACCTGAGCTTTCTTTTGAGATATTTTTTTAAAAATATGTCTGTTTTCCAAAAAAGTAAAATTTTTTTTGACTTTCATTTTTGAAGGTCAAATATTTATTCAAAGAAAGTGCTAACGATCATTCGAAAAATCGTGAAAACCCCTATCGAAACTTTACCGATAATCCAAAATACAACATTTAAAAAATTTTTAAATTATTCTTTGATTTTTTTAATGATTACAAAAGATTTTATGCAAATTGATGAAGAAGGCTAAGGGATCTTGAATGTAGGTCAGGAAAGCTGGTTCAGTTCGGAAAAATATATTTGCGTTTTTTCGCTTAGTGACGATTCACGATCGAGAATCTTGATATGTATAAATTTGCTTTTCGTACACATGTATGAAAATTTTATTTTAAGAAACTTCTATAATTGTATATCTATAGTGAATATACGCGTTAAAATATCACAATAGCATAAAAGTTTACGACAACATTTTTGTGGTACTAGATACGCAGAGTAACCTTCAGCCCCTCACCGCATAGATCACGTGAATTTTGTAAACATGTGTATAAAGAAAAATAAATTAATCTTGTGCGTTTTTTTGTTTTTTGGCAAGCATGATTTGAAGTCTGACTACAAGATACAAATATAGATAGTACTGAATTGTTTTGAATTTGTAGGTAATAATATTGCGATGCAGTTTTTTGGAATGAGAGTATTATTGAGAGAACCATAATGTTTTTTCGACATTTTTTCGAGAAGCTATTTCTGAAAACAAAGGTTTTTTTAATCCATAATTATTTAATAAGTTTGTAAACACACTCAGTAAAGGAAGCAGAACTAAAGTTTTCATAAACATTCATTTGCGTACCCACAGAATTATGACACGATATTTTTGGAAACGAGAGTTTTCAAAAGCTTTCCCAATAATAATTCCTGCAATCGAGAAACCTGCTTCAGAGTTACGAAGATGATAAGCGATTGGTATCCTGAAGTCTCTCGTATTAAATGCATATCCCTGCTGAAAAAAAGTATAGAAAATTATAGAATTTGACAGACTCTGTATCCAGGTAAATCGTAAAATTGCACAGTAAACAAAATTGTTCAAAATGATATGGAAATCAACATCATTTTGATATGCAACAAAAGTGATACCAAAATTAAGAGCATTTTGATCGATCACAATGAATGATCGACTTTTCAGATCACAATGATCTGATTCGGGATCATGTATCAAATCAAACCAAGATGGCCGCCATTCTTGGAGTACTGAAGCTCATATGCGAGCTTTTTATTGTTTCTGATCGTGCAGTGTACTTAAAAAGTAAAAATATGAACAAAATCTGATATTAGAATATAGCAGCTGGTAAGTGTAGTTGTCACTTGCATGCGGCTAGATAAAACTTTTAGGTTATGTCGTTCTGACATCGGCAACGAAAGTTGGCGGCCATTTTATTCAGTCTGACAAATGACACTAAAAGCAGATCAAAATGATCCGAATAGACAGATCATTATGATCTCGAGAGTCAAATGATCGTTGAAGCAAAATGATCTGCAACAAAAATGATCCTTTTTTTTACTGTGTGAATCAAATTCCATACATTTAGGAAAAAAAATCGATCAAACTCTATTAAGAAGATAAATCTAAATAAAATTCTAGAAGCACATTTGATACACAGAAGAAATTGATTTGTGGAGCCTAAATTATTCCTTATAACAGCTGAACGTATAGCTGGAAACGTACGAATGAATTTAGAAAGATTCCTGCATCAGCCAAAGTGAATATCTTTGGACTTATTTGACCATCTCCCCTATAACAAGGATATCATACAGACGATACACATCATAAGTATACCTAGAACAGTGAGACACAGGAATTTCTGTATTATTGAATGTCTGTTCGAAGGAATTATTGGAGGAGCCTCGGAGCACCATGTGAGTATCACCATAAAATGAGCGACAGTCTAATAGAGATCAGTGACAATTGGGACTTAGGTTCGACATTTTAAAGAATGTTACCACTTAAAATACACAGCAACCCGTGCAGAAATTTCGGAGTGGCCCTGGTCGGGGCCAGATCTGGCAGAACCTGGCCCCGATCGGGCACCTCAGTCAGGGCCAGACTCGAAATGAAACGCCTAATCCGATCAGGGCCAGACTGGGGTATCCATAAGGAAGGCCCGATCTGGCCCCGACCAGGCCCCTTCTAATTTTTATTTATGAAAATATTACTAAAATTTTATTTATTTAATAAAAAAGTAAATAATTAATTAGGAATATTAAACTTTATTATTCAAATATTTGAGAACAATTATCGTTAGTTTTACATAGTTACTTTACATAAATATTTTGAAGAAAGTCCACGCCAATCTTTTGCATTGCTGAAGACTGAGCCGATGTGCAGCAGTTATATTTATTATTATATTATATTTATTAACTAATTGAATGTGTCCCTAAACATACATTTTTAGACATTTTGTTCAAATTAAACGAAGCTATTTTAAGTTTTTTGTCGTTTTTTATATTCTTTGCATACGAGAAGTTAAATTTAACTAAATTAACTTTAGATCAGTCACTGAGTTAAAAATGAGTTGAATATTCACTAATTAAGACAGGGAATAATTTGAAATTTAATTAATTCTAGTTTATAAGTAAACTCTGATTTACAGAGGATATCCCGATGTGGCCCCGACCAGGACCAAAACAGTAGCCATGATCAGGGCCACATTGGGCTAACCCGATCGGGGCCCCGTCGGGAATCGGGATCAAATTGGGAAATTTCTGCACGGGAATGTTCATATTAAATAGAAATACCCATGTATTAAATTAAATTGAAATATCCATAAACGCGGGAAAAACAACAGACTTGACTTCCAAATGCATTATACCGAATTTAGGGTTATTCATTTTCTCGATATCAGACAAAAAAGTGGCAGCTGTAAGTTTATATATTTCCATACCAACTAAATTTTTCCCTTATTAATAAATAATAAAAGTCTACACAACTGTCGAAAATAATAAATTCTTGAACTTAGCTACTTGGTCAAAATGACTGATCTACGAGAAGAGTTCATATAAAGTAACTAATTGTTTCAGTTAAGCTTACTAAACGTTTTACCTAATCTAAGCGAACATATTCTTTGAATTTAATATATTCTCGATTCGCGCTGGTATGTCTCAAGAGACTTTTTTTCGTGTACAAATGCTACCAATTGGTTCAAACAAACTTCATAAATCAAATTCATCCACAGCAAATTTAATAAAAATTCGATCTAATTGGAATGGAACGAAAATTTCTAATGTGTCCCCTAAGGTTTAAATTTTCTTTGCACCTCTCCCCTATTCTATCATACATCCTCCACAAACTTACCGCCGAGGCTCTTTCAGAGCGCGAGGCGGGAATCGAACCCGCAAGCAGACGAAGTGGGTATAAAGCCCCCACGGCCATCCCCGTGTGGAAAAATTTCGTGTCAGTCTTGAATCATGCCAAAGCCAGTACAGTTTTTCTCAAGCCTGTCTATTCACGCATATACAAGCATGGCGCTACACTGGCGCTGTCTAGTTTTGCTTCGTGTTTGATTCACACCTTTCTGCTGTCTAGTCCCAGTCTTGGCGCTATCTAGGACTTCCTTAAGAATTTGAATATATAAAGATTGTCCAGATTTTAGCTACTTTCTAGATAGAATCACGGTTTGGACTTGAACAAAAATTACAGAGGTGAATTCGGAAAATAATCATTTTTGAATAAGAGATTTAGGAAATTAAAATACACAATTGCACAAATGCTCAAGCAATAATTAACTGTACACTATTACATATTTAAGATAGTAAACAATAATTGCTGAATGTGATTGAAATATTAATGCAAGAACTGTATTCTTAAGGACGATTATTTTAAGAATGTTTAAAAGAATTTTCTTCAATTGAATTGTATAGTAAAGTTATCGTAAAGTAATAATAAATTTATATTGAAATCATAATAATTTTAATATGTATAATATTGATGATATTCCAGAAAATCAAATATTAT
>CAKNWT010275723.1:0-24654 GCA_932066315.1 Andricus coriarius | reverse complement strand
ATTTTGTTGTTCATTCCTAAGCACTTCCAATTGTAAATTATTTTAAAAGGAAGTGATTCTAGTGTTAACTGTTTTAATAGTTTTAATCTAAGATTTTTTTTTGTGACATTTTTCAAAAATTAGAAAAATGTTTTCGCAGCTGAGAAAATTCGCAACTCAATATTTTTATTTTTATCATAAATCACCTTCGAAAGTGTGAAAAACAACGCGCGCCTAAAGGGAAAAAAAGTTCCCTCCAATTTCTTGGAACCAAATGGGGTCATTGCCAAAAAATAGACCATTTTACATAATGAGATTTTCGAAAATAAAACCATTCTTAAACCGCTGGAAATATATATTTTTTCAAATTAAACGTTATCCATGAGAGTATGAAAATATAAAACTAAGAAATCAAGGAATGTATTTGTAGTGGATATGAATTTTACACGTTGCTAAAGCTTGCGTGAATGGACATGTGAATCTAATAAAACATCAAATTTAAAATATCTTTTTAAAATGTATGCAGAACAGATGAAAAATTCAAAATATGTGGAAATGGCAATTTTCACGATTTATTTGATTTTCCCTTCAGCGTTTCAAAATATCCTCTCAATTTATAGTATGCTAAATTAATATGAAAAGCTATAGCCCAAATAACACAACCTCTGACAATTACATGATTCAAAAGGAACCGGTTATTAGCTTAAATTACAAGATTCCTAGTAAGCACAAAAACATTAACGTCCTGAGAACGTTCTATAGACGTTCCTAGGACGTTTGTGTCAGTCCAATTGATGTCCTAAAGACTGACCATGTTCCAAAAACGGTCATTGGAACATGGGACGTCTTTAGGACATCAATTGTACAGACCCAAACGACCTAGGAACGTCTTTAGAACGTTCTTAGGACGTTAATGTTTTTGTGTCCACTGGGTTGTGACGTCCTGGTGAGTTCCTGGCTGTCTTTGACAGGTAGAAAGTCAATTTGACAGATGACCCCTGAATAAAACTAATATTAATCATTCTCTTTTTACCTGATGGATGCTTTGAATTATTTCTTGACTTAAAGTATTGACTATAACTTTTGGTTGAATTCAGACGTCGAACAATTTGGAAAAACGTGGTAAATATACGAGAAAAATGACTAAATATTGCAACTTTATAAAGAAATAATAACATAATATGTATTTCTTCTCATGTATTTTTAAAATAAAAATTCAGAACTGGACGACTTAAGTAGCATCAATAAAAAATGAATACTTTTATAATGGAAAACTTCAAAATTGAATAAAAGGTTATGAAGTTATGTAAATTAAAATAAACAAAGCAACCATGACAGTTTATATGAATATGGCTTGGTAATCAGCGAACGTATTTTTCTCAAGAAATATTACCCAAAAATAGTGATAATTATAGGAATAGTTTGAATGATTACTTTCGAGTTTTCACCCAGAATAGCAATGCAGCGTGACCAGAAAAAAATTTGTGGGGCAGAATTTGTACTGATTTTAAAATCCTCAACTCCGAAATATTGAATCCTTCTCTTGATTTTGATCTTTTTTAATCCAATATAAATGATATTGGTGAATCTTCAAATATTTAAAAAATGGTATTAATATTATTTATAAATTTTTAATTTTTAATTTGTAGTTCAAGACCCATGCGTGAGAAGACATTTTGCGTAGCTTTTTATTTCTAATTTGTAAACGAAGTCGTCCAAAAATTTAAAAGTTTACTAAATTAGGTTTTCATATGAGTACTTTACTCGGATAATTGCAGAAAAAACTGGATTATTTAGTGGAAAAGTGGAAATTGACTCGGATTAAAGTGTTCAACTTTTTGGCAATAACCCAAATAATGTTTTTCGATTAAACTTTTCAACTCAATCCAGCACTGACGTATTTTCGGAGCGAGTTCTATTTTTTCTATTTGGAATATTTGATTTTTGGTAACGTTTTTTGTCTCTACTGAAAAATCTGAGAACTGGCCCCTGTTCCCGTTCGCTGTACTACACTTCAAATTAAAAAGCTGAATTTGTAACCATTCAGGAAAAATTTGCTGGAATTTGTAATTTGAAAATGTGAAACGTTTTGCAATTTAAACAAAAGTTTCGATGAAATTTCTATTTAAATAGGAATCCATAAAAGAAGTATCGCTTAATTCACATAAAAAAACTGATATAACATTTTTTAATTTTTTTAATTTTTTCAGATGCTAGAAACATATTTGAAGACAAATTAGATTTGAATTCTAGAGAGTTAAATTTTTCTTCGTATCCACATATAATTGGCTGCATAAAGTTAACAAAATAATGGATTGATTTTAGCTGAATATTTGTCTTTTTTAAGCAGGGATCCGATCGAAAGTTTCGTTCCATTTCGTTATTGATGGAAAGAAATAATTTTTCACTGAACCTTGAACTGCTATTTCTAGATTTGGACAAAATTAGATAATATCTGAAATCACATTAATGATTTAATCAAAATTATTTTGTTTAATTGTCAGTAACGAAATGGAACGAAAGTTTCGGTCGGGTCCCTGTTTCTAAGCGTTTGTATTTTTTTATTTTACATGTACTGCTTTTATATTTTATTTATTTATTCAAAGAAATTAGGATTTAACACATTTTTACGAAGTATTATTTCTTCTGATCGCAGGTACAATGCGGATAACTTATTTAGAGTTGAAATGGGGTGTACACGGTTTATGGTTAAAATTTTTATGGGATTAGATAAACGTCCTGTTTTTTATTTTGTAACGGAATGGCCAATCGTATTCCATATAATGATTCACATAAATAGCTAAGCTGGTCAAATTATTTTCTTGCACTCTTCAACTAAAAAGTGTTTTTATTGAAAGTCCAAATAAATCTACCGACTTTTTCATTAAATCTTTTATCATAAATTTTAAAGCTGATTCTTTTTTATGTCTACAGACTTTATTTTTGTGAAATTCAATCATTGTAAATTCATTTGCTTAATTCATTCATTGGAATTAACTATGCGATTAAAATCATTAAAAATCCAATTTGCTATTAATATGTTACTTACTGCTCTGAATTGATGTGAGATTGGAGTCTATATTGAATGTTGAAGATGCCAGAAACTTTCGCATTTTATTTCTTCGTTAGCAACATCGTTGCGAATTTCTAAATTGCATAATATAGATATTAAACGAAGATCGTATATTAGAACGTGGGTGGTTTAGGGTTTTATTAACAAACAAGAAGGTTTGAAAACTTATGTCAAAACATAATAGATGGTATTTCCTGTTTTAAAATGAATGCGTAAAACTATTTTCCCGGGAGAAAATTCTAATTTTGATTAGATACATAATTTGATTTCTGTTTATTTCACAGTTATTCGAGAAATATAAATATGTTTGAATATTATATTTATTAAGATTTTTCAAGTAATATTTTTAGAAATCTACTTCTTTATCCTATTAGTAGAGATTACTCTAAAATTTTAAACTTGAATAATTAAATTTTCAATCTCAATTGTCACCTTAAGAAAATTAATGGGAAATCGATTTCATTGCAAGGATTAAAATAGATTACTGTAAACTGCCACTTGTGCACTTGTTTACTTTAAATTCGATCAGAGCGTAATGAGATTTTGAAGCGTTGGCAGAGACAATGCTTCAAATAACAATGAGTTTATAGTTACATGAAGCCTTGCTCCAGTAGGAGTTTCATTATGAGAACAGAAACAACAATCTCCATCAAAACCATCTGCCTGTGGCGGCATTAATCGTTCCTCTTACACCTCTTTCTCCCTTTCTGTCATGATAAGTCTATAAGATATCATTTTCACAATCCTTCTAATGATTATTTCAAATGAAGCTTCTTTCAAATCTAATAAATAAATATTCCAACAGGCTAATATAAACTTCTTCTTATAAGAAAACATCATAAAAGAAAAGGCAAGCCCTGCATAATAAAGCCTCACTTTCGTTTTGAACCATTCCTCCTCAGTTTGTAGCGTTCTCTTATACAGAATAATAAAATTATGGAACAATGCACTGCTATGAAACCGTGACTCAAATATTTTCTCTAGGAAAAAATGGTGTAAAAAATCTATATTTCAGACAATGAAGCACGAGGTAATGCTGGAAACATTTCCTGAGGGGTATAAGAGAACTTTTTATTTGTTAAACATTTCGTTTACATTTGTATGAATTTGAGATATTTTGACCTACTTTCCTTCTGATTAAAATGGTAAATTTAAACGTTTCTGTTTTAAGTATTTGACCCATATTATTATTCTACTGTAATAATGAGAGAGTCGAGTACGTGACTATTGGTTACACAGGAAGCAAATACAAATCACTTTGTATCTTACAAATTGCACATTCTGTTTGGAAAATCGAGTTGTTCTGCTTGTCGCTGAATGTTGATTCGGTAAACAATGTCTTCATTCGTTTTGGAATTAACAAAGGGATTTGAAAAATGAATTACAAATCTATTCTAAGTCATTGTATGTAAGTTATTACTTATTTGAGAGACTTTTTTTAATTCAGTTAAATTTAATATTTAAAATCATTTCAGTAATTTAAATAAATTATTATAAAGTAACTAATTGCGAAGGCCTTATACCTACATACCATTTTTTAAACTAGTAGCCTCGAAACTTGATTGGTATCAATTCGTTTGTGAAAATGTTCTATTTTGTAAGCATATAATAAATGTAAAAAACTTAAAATTCCCATTCGTGCCAATCCACAGCGGGAAAGAAGCTCAAACAGTGTCAAAAGTCAAGATTGCGTCGGATTTGCATGAAACTTAGTATAAGGGGGTTTCTGAGGTCGCTGATTTCGAATTCGAAATCGAAAATTCCAAATTCGAAATAGCCGATTCAATATAGCGGTCAATATTGATAAATTGTTACATATTTTTATATGAAACTGGGTTTGAGGAGGTTTTTGAGGACGCTGATTTCAAGTTCGACGTACAAAATTAAAAATTTTAAATTGCGGATTCAATATAGCTGTCAAAATTTCCAAATTTTTACATATTTGTATGAAATTTATTAGGGGGGGTTTTGAGGTCGCTGATTTCAAATTTGACGCCAAAAAAATACAAATTCATATTAGAAATTGAGAAAAATTAAAATTCATTGATATAAATAAATATGCATAAACAATATGTATTGAAATTCGAAGTAACTAAATTCTTCTTATATGTGGACAGACCAGAAGTTCTGAGAAAGCCCCATTTGTAAATCAAGTTTACAAAACAAATTACTTACAACAAATTTTAATACACATTGTTTATGCGTATTTATTTCCAATAACTGTAAATAATATTGTTCAATATGAGAGTACCTGACACATATGTAGGCACATCTATTGCAATAAGTGATTGATAAGAAATTATTTTTTTCTCACCAGACTGTATATTAATGGTTACTGTTAATTTTTTTGCATCGTAATCAACTTTGAAAAAGAATGAAATCTGCGCATTTGTTTATGCATTTTTTAAAATAATAATCAATTGAATTATGAAACTCATTATTTACATTGAATGAGTATCTTTCAATGAATTTTTAACCATTCTAATTTCATTTTTATGATGTTCAATTCATTAAAAATATAATACATTGATTTTTCCGATTTCTTTATTAATGTAATATTTCTCAAATAAACAAAATAAAAAATCAGCAACCTTACGTTCGTTGGTAATTTTATACTAAGTAATTTAATTTAGTAATTATGAGTTCACGGAAAAAACCGTCAGGCGTGGTATGTCGTGGTACGTTTATTTGGGGGCGAGTACAGTTTGAATTAGTTAGCAAATATATTTCAAGAATCTAGTTTTTTATAAAAAAAAATAATAACTTTTAAAGGTTATTTTTCTTATTTCTTCTTCTAAACTATCATAATTTATGTAAAACAACAAATAATTTCTCAAATACGTCAAAATATTCGTTGCAATAAATCCCTCGGACAATATGTTATACATTTCAGGATGAAACCAGACGAAACTTCCTTCTCAACTACTTTCAAGGGTTTGCTTTGAAAACAAATGTTTGAATTGCTTGTACTACAAAAATGACTTTTGGCCACTTTTTTGAGCTTCTATTATCCTCCTGTGCAATTTCAAGCGAAATTGTAATATTATTCATTTGTAGAATCTTTTTAATGGTAGAGACAGTCATCAAATGAATCCAGAAATGAATCCAGAATACGATTCTATTAGCGGAATGTTGATACGACTTTGCAAACTCAGCCGCGTTTCATATCCAATTAAGTATTCAAATTAGATTAGGTCTGCAGTTCACTCATCGAATCGTCCAGTGTGAACGTGCATTCCGAGTGTTGCGTAGATATAAATTCAAATTTCGATTGAGTTATAAGATTTTCTAAATTTTAAACAAGAATTGACTTAATTTAAGATGATTCTTCGTGGTATAAGAAAGTGCCGATCCTTAGAAAGTGAAGAAAGGAAAGTGAAGAAAAAGATAACAAAGCCTAAGCAGACACATTGTTTGACTCGAAGCGTGGGTTGACGACATGAAAGCTCGATTTCTACCGAGCGTTGATTTAAAGCATTTCAGAGTCTTTGCTCTCTGAATAGCTATTTTTTTTAATCCCCAATAAGTGCTGGAATTACGTGATGTTTATTGAAATTCGTTGATTTCATTTCTTTTTTGTACTACTAAAGCTTTAGTAGTAAATGGCGATTTCTGCGAGGGAGTACGTGCAAATGAAAACAATTTACTTATTCCATTTCAGCTTAATGGAAGATCAATTTTTACTCAATAATCAAACCAAGGGAATTCTACTTTTTTCTTATTCAGGTTTTGACGAAGGATGTTTTGGGTGTAAAGTCAAGCTCAAAATGAGTCCGTCTTCAATTTTACTTACAAAATTGACACAAAAATAGCCAATTGATAGTTTTAACGAACTTTAGAAGAAAAACCTAGAAGAGTATTAAATAAAAAAATAGTTGAGGTCATAACTGTTTATTTAAACCTTCGCTTTTAGACATTTAATTTTAGTTAACAATAGGTCATTTTATACCTTAACAGATTTTAAAGAATCTTTTAAGGAAAAAAAGCTATTTTAAATTAAGCATATACTCTGGTTGCTCAAAAAATATGTGTTTTTGAATTTTGCTAAGGCTTCACCCAAATGTGCTTTCTCAGTTTTCAATTAATAAAAATGAAAATTAAGGGCTGAAAAATTCTTTCACCAATATAAACATTTTTTTCCTGGAATAATATGCACATGATTTCTTTTACAATATAATGAGAATATTTTCCATACAGAATAAATTTTAAATATATTTACCCTATGACTTGAAAAACTCTTGAATTTATAAATACACCAAAAATACACCTTTTTTCTAGTTTAAAGATTCCTATAGAATTTTAAAATGTATTTTTACCTATCATTTGCCTGAAAAAGATGTGAGATAGTTAATGAAGGTCAATTTCAGTGCAATTCTGCGTTTTTATAAGTTTTGCTTATCGATTTCATTGAATTTATAATTGATAGAATTAAGGCTGAACATAAAATGATAGAAAAGAATACATTTTAAAGTACTATAAGATTCTTTAAACTCATTGTAGACCATTCATTATAATGAAATGATCGATTTTTGTATTCGAAGCCCGACAGTGGTACACAATTTTTTGTTGCTTTCATAAAATTAAGCGCTTAGTCCTCAATAAATAACAAATACATTTTAGGGACTAAAGAAATTTCAAGCCTTGAATTTGTATTTAAACAAATTTAAAACTAAGAAAATTCATTGTCAGACCTAGAACGGCCTAGAAGAACCTCTCAATAATATTTTTTTTAAATAAATGAAAATTTATGTAGATATTTAAGTAGATTGTACGTAGTGAATGTCCTTAAATTTGAATGAAAAGTACGTCTTTTGTCTAAAATCGAAGAAAAAGCATAAAATTGCATATAATTTTTTTTTAAATAATACGCTTAGTTTTCGTAATAAATTAGGTTTGGGATTGCATACTTTCCATCTATGCTACGCTTTATTGCAAATAAAAAATTCGAACTACTTTTTGAAATGAAAAATAGTTCTATAATATTGCAATAAAGTCAACAAAATTGTATTTTGAGAATCAAAAAAAACTTCTCTAAGGGTACGAAAATTATGGCATTTTTTCACATGTACAGTTTTTGGTATCAAATACTAATAAACAATAAAATTTTAAAAATAGAATTTTTGTTTGAGTTACAAGTTTTTGAAAAGAATAAAAAATGACATTTTTTTTAATTTAGCTAATTGTTATTTACAAAAAAACTTTATTTAATTTTCATGCATGAAATATCTTTAGTTGCATTGAACAAGCACAGCATAATTTCGTTGGATCTCAGCAAAAAAATGTCTTAGACGTTACATTTAATTAAAATTTGTGAAGTTTATTGGTTTGTGAATTTTTCTGACAGCCTTAAAGTTTAAGAAGAAACTTTTTTTATGTCTAAAGAAATTAAAAACTTCTTTTCCAGTACGAACTAAGGGCATGTCATACATAATGCTCATTGTTTTAAATTTTAATAAAAATTAACTAAATCTTAAGAAATGTTATTTTGGCTGATTTAAAAAAAAATTATGACTCAAACAAAAGTTATGTTTTTTTAATTCTAACATGTTATTAGCAGTTTATAGGAAAACTGTAAATAAAAAGAAACTACCATAATTTGTTTAGCTATGAGGAATTTTTTTTTAATTCTCAAAATAAAAAATTGTTGACTTTATTGCGATTTTTGATTTTAAAAAAATTGGTACCTTCTGCGCACTCTATTTAGTAATTCTATTTCAATGTGCAAGACTAAAGTTTGAACATTTTCTTTTTCAAATATTGTGTATGCGGCGAAAAATATGGATTATTGAATAAAATATTAGTTTTGGAAGGTGGGGCTAGTATGAACTATTTAATATTAATCCTAATTCGAAAATTTCTTAACTTGAGGCAATTTCTGTGGATCAATCGAGATTTATAATTCATAACGAGCGGAAAACATATTTTGCAGAAAGAACTCTTCGGAGCCGGGGAGGCTGGGCAGCCAGATGGGGTGAGCAGCCGGAAAATGTCGAATGGCTCAACGGAAAGTACCAAACACAAATGGCTAAAAGCGTTCAAAAGTTTGAAGACCAGCTCTCCCACGACGCCACCGCCTGCAGAAAAGTGAGTGCTTTTTTATCACTTATTTCAGGCAAATGGAAAATGTCCGCGCTAAAATTGTCAGCTGCTCGTAATCTTTCACCGCCTTCGGTCTAAATGGCTGAAAAGGTGGAAAAATTACATTGGAAATATGTTCTTAAGCCTCTGAAAATGAAGTTTTCGGAAGAAACGGTAAAAGCTTGGAGAAACATAAAGAAGAATGCACTAAATTCAGTTTAAAAAATTAAATAAATAAAATTTTTAAGTGATGATGCTTTCGTTCGAAAGGTTTCGTGTTTAAAATTATTGAACAGGTATATGGAGTTGAAATGGATGTTATAAAATATAGTAGTGTATTAGAGATAATCATATTAAATTTGAAGATGCCAAATTAGGTTTATCCAATCTGAAAGGGAATCCATTATAAAATTGATAGACTTACGTTCACGTTCAATTTCCCCAAATCTCCTACCTCTGGTATGTAATACTTTTTATTTACAAACTTTGGAATTTTTAATTAGAATCTAAGTAGAAAAAATCTAGAATCTAAAATAGAAAAAAAAATTCGAATCTGGTATTCAGAATTTTTCTGTTTTCAAATTGAGAGGGTTTAAACTTCAACATTTGTAATTGTAAACTCAATTTAAACTGGTTAATATATCCAATATGGAAAGTGATTGAATGGTAATAATCAAATATCGAAAATAATGAAAAGTGAGTGTCAGTTTGCAGCTATTGAAAACCAGAACCCTTTGTAAATTACATTGAATAAAGTTATAATTACAAACTAGTTTTAATAAATCCTTACCATTCATTTAAATTACATTACAAAAGTTTAATAACTTCAGTACTTTGTAAATATCTTGTTTCTATAATGATTGTTTCAGAATATATTTCACCTTTGAGAAAGATCCTTAATCTAAACAAAAAAACTATTACCTAATAATCCGGAAATAAAATAATCAAAATTACAATCAGAATAGTTCTATAGATTTCAAATTAAAAGTTTAAAAGTAAAGTAGAGTACCAGAAATTAAAATATATTCCGCATAATTCTTCCACTTTTTTACTCATTTAAAAAAATACCTAGATAATATTAACTCGCCAGAACTAACAATGATTATCACTTTTTTACTAACAAAGAGGAAAGCAGGCGATGTACCATGCAGTTTCTACAGTAGTTGCCATGTCCAGGTAAGTGTAAATATATTTTACTTAATTTATATTAGTTTTAATCTATTTTGATAAGTTTGGTTCAATTTCAAGTTGAGCACAAATCTAATATTTTTAGGTGAAAAATTGTTGTCATTTGGTTAAATATTTAATGAAGGAAAGGGCCGGCAAATTTTGAATTGTGTGCTGACAGGCTTTTTATCGGGTAGAAGTAACTTTTTTATTATTATTATTTATTTTCCTCTCAAAATAAAGAAGAAAAAAGAGAAGAAAGGAAAAAAAGTGGAAAGAAGCAGCTTCTATTATCGCCTTTATTTTAATACAACCCTCATATTGACATTGGTAAACGTAATACGAAGCACTCCTATCGAAAAGAAAAACGAATAAGATGTATAATTACGCGAAATCATTTATGTAATTTGGTGTAATTAATGAACGTTCTATGTACTCACAGCAAAAAATGACGTTATAAAACTTTAATATGTATCCTTAATAAAAATATTTCACATAATGGTATGTCTAAGAATTGTAATATTGTGACAATGTTAATATTATTTATTATTTTTTTGTCACATAAGATCTTGATTAAAAATTAATATTAACTGGCTTTCAAGAAATCTTCCAAAAAGATTTAATAGGAAATTATTATTTTTTCAATTGAGTTTAATTTTAACTATTTCAAAAACTGTTAATTATAATTATTAATAATAAAATTTCAAAACTTTCTTCCTTTGATATTGACCTATTCAATGTTTTGTGAATTCTATCGCTACGATACTCTTCAATAGCGCCGTTATATCCGCTTAATAATTTGTAATCATCTGTATAAATGCGTAATAATGTGTAATAAGGCATAATAGGGATTACATTGTACAGGGGTTTTGACGAGTCATTCCCCCTCGGGTTTCCCTGAAATATTATGGACAAAATTTAATTGCTTGAAAACAAAAAGAACGACATTTTTGACATTTTGAGACAAAAAGACAAAAAAAAATTATTCTGAAAAATAGGGATCAAATTGTTATTTTCTCTAAAATTGTTTGTGAAAATAGTTGTCACCATTAGGTAGACCGTACAAAAATATATCGAAAAGATGTGCGTGAATTTTTTTAATATTCCGTACGAAAGCTGCTAAGTACATCCGAAAAAGAGCCTGACCGCATAAAATCCTAAAATTTCTCAAATCCGAGTTGGATCCAAGAAAAAATGCTCAGCATAAGGCTTCATACTATTATTGGCTTTATTATCAATCTTTATCATCAATCATGAAGTTTTCACAGTAAGAATTTGAAATAAAAAAGTGAAATTGAAATATTTGAATTGAATTTTCAGGAAAAATTTGGAGTCAGAAGGCGGTCACATCTGGCGTGAATACACTTATCGGAAAATCACACCCTGCGACGCTTGTGGTCAGGTATTGCGTGGACATAGTAGACAAGGTTTTCGCTGTCGGGGTTGCAAAGCCAACGCACACGCCGATTGTATGAGTTCTGTGCAACCTTCTAATTGTCCGAGTTTGGCACCAAAACGAGGAGGCGGAATTCCTCTGCTTCGAAGACAAAAGCAGTCCGCACCTTCGACCGACGAGAATCTAGGTTCCGATCACAGTGAGTAATTTCATTCAACTCCTGAAATACAATCAACTTTTTGCAATGATCCGATTTTCCCCCGCTTTACCCTGAAAAATGGAGGCCTTTGGTGGCGGATAAAACGTTAAAGAGGAATTCCCATTTGCACTACAAAACTTAATTTTCAAAATGCAATCTTATACTCTCAATTTTCCTTTACCACGAATTCTCACAGAACGCTACCCTTTCTCTATTGATTACATGAATTAGAAACAAATGTGTATTTCCTTAATAAGAGATGTTTCATAAAAAATGTATGGTTTCAGACATTCTTTGAAATTTTTGAAACTTATGATAAATTTATAAATTACCAACAATTTTAGAAATTTTAGAAAACTTGTTAGTCTACGGAAATTTAGACTATTCAAAAATGTCCAAAACTTGACGGAAATTTTTGATAATTAATGGTATATTATGGTAATTTATCGGTAATTTATGGTAAGTTATCGCTTCGAGTGGGTCAAATCTGTCAAACAATTTGCCAAAGCAATCAACTGATATCTTGGAAATTTTCATTATTCGCTACTGACGTCACCTTTTACTCCCTAGAGACTGAGAAGTAGAACTTTAGCCCCGCTTCATAGGCATTGGCTCAACTCAAGTATTTGTTATGAGAAACATTTTTCGAAAGCTGTTCAAGCCGTAAACAAAGCTTTGGAAGAATTGACATTTTCTGCTGGACAGAAAGGCATTTAGGAATACAATTCAACAAATGAAAAGAAAATACATGAGTATTTTTAATCAGGAAACTTAGATTTTATAAATGGTTTAAAAATTACCTGAGTTTCTTGTTAGATAGTACAACTCTCATGAGGAAGTATTATTAAGTGAAAAAGGCGGGTTTAGTCAGCCAGGATAAGTGAGCCTGATCGATAATGTCCTTGTCTACTTACAGAATGGGGTATTACTGTGAGAAAACATTCGCTTTAACTTTTTAACTATGATTTAACTTTTATTTTTGTAATTGAGAATTGAGAATATTTGTCTGGTAAAAAGGTGTATTGGACTAATGTATTTTGACTGTTAATGTAGCAAAAAATGTTTATCATAAAAAACAGTGAATATTCAAAGGATAGATTTAAAATCATTTTTGAGAAAAAAATTTTACATCAATTATTTTTTCCATATATCTCAAAAAATGTACTCAAACAGTGTCTTACTTTCATATTTCGATATACATATATGCAAACCTCTAAACTAGTTCGATTAAATACACAGAAAAAAAAACACTTTTTTTTCATTGAGTTTTTTTTTCTCGGTCGAAATACAAATTTATTTAGTGAAAATAAAATCAACCATTTAAGTACTAGTCCACAAATGGAAGGTCCTCTTTATATAAAATGCTTAAGTTACCATCTCGTATATAAGAGAGCAGCAAAGCTTTGCTAGAGTAAAAAGTGGAAGTAGAACTAAAACTCATTTCACCTTAAGAAAATATTTAAACTTTAATGTATTTCTTATAACATGTAAATGTTGAAAATTGAGGTAATCGATAGAATAATGTAGAAATTTAAATATCGTTTTTGAAGTTTTACAATCAAGTATAGCCCATTTGTTGATGAAAGGAAGAGTATTCAGGTATTCAAGCATTCAAGATGAGGTGAAGTCTCAATCACCAAAGACCTGGATCAATCAAGAATGTTCACATCTTGAAAAGACTTTTGTTCTTTGAAACAGACAACACTGTATAAAATTCCTCGCTCGTATACGAACCTTTTTCCCAGTCTTTAAAGCGCGACAATTTATCACCGAAGTAATCGATTACTCCTGTCACCTTTCGTTCGACCCTCGTTACTTTGCAACTTTTGTGCTCTTCGCTATCCCCTTTCGGCTACAATGCTCCTCATCGGCTTAATTCTTCCGTGGTACGTCGAGAAAGGTGCTTGTCGAGCTCCTGAAAATGGTTAAATAATTTATTTTGGGATTTCAATCATAGTATCTCAAAAATAAAAGATTGCTGGAAACGGGGAAAAATGAAATTGGAAGGGTTACTGGAAAAAATCCCTGGTAAATCGTTTACTAAGAATAATAGTTAGTGGTATTAATAATCAATCTTAATAAGAAAAATTATTAATCATACTATTTTCCTATAGTAATTGTAACTACCTTTTTAATTGTGGTAGTCAATATAAAAAAAAATGTATGTACTTTATGCGTCTTAAATTTGGTATTTCTTTATTTTCTTATTTAGAATTTATTTTCGTTAGGAAAACTACTTTCTTAAGGAGGAATGTGCAATGAGTAAACTAAAAAATTTTGTAATTCCCTTGATAACTAATAAAAGTGTTGAAGGTACTTTCCGAAAGTCATAAAAACTAATAAACTTAAAACTCACCACCGATTAATATATCGACTATTTCATACAATATAGAATCAAGTTCGGGTGAGTCCGTATGAAGAATAAGGTTTCAGTTGATCTCTATATGGAATCAAGTCTATTTTTGAAAAACTTGATTTTTGCAATAAAATAAATAAGCGTACTGCTCTGAAACACGTAAGAAAATATTAGCAATCTCTAGGCAATAGTAAATATTACAGAAAATTTCATAAAATTTTATTAAGTGCTACAGAACGGTCTGTTTTTGTTTATTTTTTTACTAAAAGTCAAAATGTCCGAATCTTTACAAATATGCTTGATTCCATATACAGAACAACTCAAACATGATTCTTTATACGGACGACAGCGTTGCATGAGGGCACCAGTTTGGTGGGAAACCAACTCATTGGATATTCTGAATGACAACAGGAGTATCAACATGTAAACCCATAAAAAATTAAGTCAGATTGCTTTCAGCTTCCTTTAAGTGGCTAAACTTAACTATTTGTCGTGTCAATTAAAATTTCAATAGTCGAGTTTATGATCTTCTGATAGTGGAAAATTATTTCTTGGTTATTCGAGTTGAAATTAGTATAAGTTATGTCTGAAAAGTTTGATGTTAGTACAATAATAAATGTGATGTTTTTTTTAGAAATTGGACGTAATTTTCAATTATTTGTATTTTATCAGAGCGTATTTACAACTTTTTTCCAGATATTTTTATGATCTCGAAGTTCCGCATGTTCCGCCTTAAGTCTGGTATGTGAAGGAAATTTCTTATTTCCACTGAAACTATAAGATCCGCAAATATTTTGACCTTGAAGTTATTTATATCTTCCATAATCCCTTGATATCTTCTGAATTTCTATTCAAAGCTAAAAGATATCGAAGTTGACATGTGGTTTCAAAATCTCTAAACTTGATATTTTAAAATAGAATAATATTTATTTTCAAACAATACTTTTCTTGTTTTACTTACATATTATTTTACAACCTGCTCTCCTAATTGCAGGATTTCTTTACAAGCCTATATTTTTCAAAAGGTTTAGTTAAAAGGATCGAAATTTTTCAAGATTTTATAAGGGAACCTACACCCTTTGGAATTTTGTTTGGATTCATACTCCTCTCAGAAATAGATCATTATCAAACAAAGTAATAAGATGCGCTTCAACCATTCTCGAGAAAAACTGCTTTGAAAAGCCGTGCACGTTTCACGAACCGCGATGCGGTCTTTCAACTCTCGGTTAGATCAGGCAGCGCTCCGAGTGTGTAACCGGAAAGTCCATAACGGAAGTTGTGTCCGGATGTCCGAAAAATTTCATTTTACAGCCAATTCTAATTTTGTTTTCTTCAATTGAACATCAATATCTTGGTAATTATTACTTTCATACGAGATAAAAATAAAATACATAAAAATAGTATGATAAAAATACGATAAATGTTCAAATATAAGGCTAGAGTAATATGGAATGATATAAAAGTAGAATATAAGTAAGAGACATTTTCTATTATTATAGTATCCATATTTTGAAATATGACTGATGTTTAAAAAAAATTGCATAAGGAATCAGAATTTTTGAAGGATGTCGCGGCACTGACTTATCCTTGAAATATTCGCTTGGGAAGTGATAAATGTTGAAAAAACTAATTTTTTCATATAAAACAAATGCTGAAAAATTAATATTATGACCTATTACTGGAAGAGTATGAATGCAAACTAAATTATAAAGGGTGTAGGTTCCTTTTGTGAAAGTACTAATAATGGAAAAAAATGAATTAAAAATTAAAAACAAACACCTTTCTCGTAATGACATGCTTGTGTGCTTTCCATTTCGTGCTTTCGGGCAGGCGTGGATGCCATATACCAGGTGCTGAAGCAGGCTGGCGAGATTCGTGGAAATTCGACAAATTCACCACCTACGCCTCCCACAGCAGATCCTTCCGGTGCAGCACCTTCATCAGCGAGGACCTCTTCCCAACCCTGTTCCTCGTCCACCTCTGGTAAGACCAACGCCAATCCTTAACCAAAGGTCGCACTTTCATTTTACGCCATGTTTGCTCTTTATTCAATTAACCAAACGTTTAAAACAATTAAAAAGCGTTCAGATTTCAAAATAAAGCCATCACAATACGTAGGTTATTAACAATTATATCAAGATTCCCATGCTACACGTGACCAGGATACGAAAGAAAATAATATTTTTGTTGTGACAAAAAAGTTTTGCCATTTTTAAGAAAAATATATCCGCTTCAAGAATTTATCAAATCCATGAAAACTGCAAATCGTGATCCACCATTATTGACCTAAAATTTTAATCGAGGATAAGATTTTTGTTTTTTCGTTGCGATATGCGTTGCTATTTCCTGCTCATAAATTCGGAAGCGAACGGCTCCCTCGGGGAAAATAGAATGTATGCGCTTCTAAATTTATAACAAAATACAGATTGTAAAATGTATACAAATGTGTAATGCACAAGGTAGAATTTAATATACCTTGTTGATTCGGAAAATGATTAACGTGGCGTAAATGAGAAGCGACCTTCTTTTTACCTTTAAGAGATCTTGTGGGAAATGACTCGGATCATACTTATGCTTCAATTTTTCAGATTCTGAATGCCCATCATTTATCGGACTTTTAAAACAGGTCTAGGACATAGAAATATTTGTCTATTCATATAATCAAAGTAACATGTTTTACTATAGTTAAAAAAATATAAGTTACTATCTATTTATTTTCTGTCCAAGAGCTGTTAGAAAAGTATCTACATTCAATATTCATAGACCATGAGTTAACAATCATGAACATTTCAGTGCTAAAATTTCATCTCGAAATAAGGAATGTAAATAGCGAATGAATTCGGTATTATTAACTGAAGTACCCTTTGAACTTAAGGTGCTCTACAATCAGATTATTGATTTCAACAACCTCAGGAACAACGAATTTCCTAAAATTAGACTCTGGCCACAATCTATATATACATCATCGGTGATTAAACGAAGCTTCAATTCAGCAATCTATAATGAAAATAAAGTTGTAGCTGTGCGACAAATCCCCTTTGCATCAAATATACTTTAAATTTAAATTCTTAAATTGAAAGACGAGAGGAAAATTATTTTTCACCATAAATCAATAATTATTATTCTTGGCATTTTTATATTCTCATCATTTACGACTGGGAAAGTATTATAATAGTCCGAAATTTCACATCTCAGTTTTTTAGTGGCTCTCCACGTTTGCAGACCCCTTGAAACCGAGAATCAAATTTGGCGATGGCGTCTGTCTGTCTGTTCATTCGTAAACACGGTAACTCTTTAAAAAATGAACGGATTAAATCGGGCTATGGCACACTTTTTGGGTCCTAAAAGAAAGAAGGAGTTCGTTAGTCAGGCTTCCCTAACAAACAGTTTTACGCTTAAGGACGACGGACACGTAAAAAAGGTTTGAAAGGAGAATTGTAGCTTTTGAAAAGACCTACAATTTTTCTTTTCACCTACTTAAATTATTTAAAAATGGAAAAATTGCAATATTACGTCAAAACATGGAGATACGTAAAAAAGTCTAGAAGAAGACTTGTATCTTTTCAAAATAGCATAAAAATGCGAGATACAAAGGAAAGTAAAGTAAAATAAAGTAGCTTAAAAAATAAATATACATTTGAAAATGTCCGTCGAAAATCGAGCACGAAGGGCGATTGTAATGATGAGAATGTGTTCTTCAAATCCTACAGAGCTTTGAAAAACTTAGTCTTCAACTATACTAAATTACGTAGAAAATTCAAAATATGCAGATGCGTAGCAAAACTTGCGAGTGGCCAAATTTGGATATCGATTATTTTTTAATTATTGAAAAGAATGCTTATATTTTTTTATTTTCGCTATTTCGAAATTCGGATGTCTTCATAATGAATTTTGAAACTAAAAATGCCATGTTAAAAAAAAGTATTTTCCACCTCCGAGAAAGCCACGTTTTAACAAAAACCTTACTTTTAACTATATGTGCAGTAGGAATTTTAACTTAATGAAAGTCTAGAATCTTGCTTACAGCAATCAAGAAAGTCATTAAATTTAGATGAAAGTCAAAAATCACCCTTTTCCAAGAAAATTCAGAAAATACTGTTAACTCTCGGCAACATAAATTAGAATCTGGATTCGGAGACACGATTTAAGTCATTACTTCTCAGATAAATTGTCCGTCCCTTAATTAGATCAATTAAAATACCATAAACATAGTCCAAGGTCATTTTTCTCATTATTCGTGTTCACTTGATGAAAACCAGAACTTGAACCAAGTTGTGAATCTCCTATTTTTTCCCTCATTAAGAATGAAAATACAGATTTACTAAACTAAATAGAAATAAAAGCAAGGTGAGAAGGAAAATTAAATCAGGTTCTCTAAAAATAAATATCTCGGCGTCACTAAATGAAAATGAGGAGGTAATGATACTTTATTTTCGGAATTAATTGGAACGCGTTTAAAAAATGTAATTACTTTTATACAGGGTGTCCAAGTATTCAAAATACATATTTATATTTCCTGATTCCTTGTGAAAAACTAAATAGAAAATGATCAATAAAAACATTTGATTAAATGGATAATTACCTAGTTATTAGCAATTAAAGATTAACCAATCAAAAAAAATGAGTTAGATAGCCAAAAGTCCATGCGCCATCGATGAGAGTGTGTGAGAATACAAGTTCAGATCGTATAATTTCCGTTCCGTTTCTTTTTTGTAGGAGGTTTTGTAGGAACCAAATTAGAAACAATTGCTCGACGAGTTAGTTATCTTACTTAAAATGCATGCGTTGTTTGAAATCTGTAGAACCCTCCTGAATTCTTGGCATTCTGCAGAATTCTCCCGAGTTCTGTAGCAATAATTACTTTAACATTTTTCAATTACCCTGAACACGTTTGAATACATTGAATTATTTGGAATTTCAAGACTTTTAAATACGAAGTGTATAAACTGTCGGTACCGGTTTTTGAACGGTACATGGAATTCAAGGAATTCACGGAATTCATGAAATTCACGGAATTCATGGAACTCACGGAATTCATGAAACTCACGGAATTTATGTAATGCCACGGAATTCACGGCATTCGTGGAATTCACGGAATTCGTGGAATTCACGTGATTAATGAATTTCATGGAATTCCACAGAATTCATGGAATTAATGGAGTTGATGAAATTTGCGGAATTCAAAAAATTCATGGGGTTTACGGAATTCATGGAATTTCATGTGCGGTTCAAAAACCGGTATAGAGAATTGTCTATACCGGTAATTTTTGTGTTACTGGTACCGACAATTTTTTTACCGGTATTGTTAGTGCGAATTCCTCGAATTCTTTGAATTTCATGAATTCTTTGAATTTCATGAATTCCGAGAATTCCATGAATTCCCTAAATTCTATGAATTTGGTGGAGTGCCTAAATTCCCTGAATTCCGTCGATTCTTTGAATTCCGTAAATTTCTTCAACTCCGTTAATTCCATGAATGCCGTGAATTCCGTGGCATTACATGAGTTCCATGAGTTCCATGAATTTCTCGAATTCAGTGAATTCCTTGAATTTCATCAATTCTTTGAAATCCGTGCATTCCTTGAGTTTCATAAACTCCTTAAATTGCTTGAATTCTGTGAATTCCTTGAATTTCAGGTACGGTTCAAAAACCGGTAAAAAAAATTGTCGTTACCGGTAATTTTTTTTACCGGTACCGACAATTTTTGTACCGGTACCAACAGTTTATACAGTTCGTATTCAAAAGTCTTGAAATTCCAAATAATTCAATGTATTCAAAAGTGTTTAAGGTAATTCAAAATTGTTGAAGTAATTATTGCTACAAAACTCGGGAGAGTTCTGTAGAATGCTAAGAATTCACGAGGGTTCTACAGATTTCAAACAACGCATGCATTTGAAGTAAAATAATTAACTCGTCGAGCAATTATTTCTAATCTGGTTGCTACGAAAAAGATACTTTTTAATTTTTGAATCTCGTTTAAGTGTGAAGTTGCACCAAAGAGTCAAACCTTCCTACAAAAACAAACGGAGCGGAAATTATACGATCTGAACTTGTATTCTCACACACTCAAAGCGATGGCACATGGACTGTCAGCTATCTAACTCATTTTTTTGATTGGTTAATCTTTAATTGCTAATTACTCGGTAATTATGCATTTAACCAAATGTTTTTATTGATCATTTTCTGTTTAGTTTTTCACGAGGAATCAGGTAATATAAATATGTATTTTGAATACTTGGACACGCTGTATAATCAATTTAATGAAAGAATATTTTAATGAAGAATTTGAATAGAAAATCTGAATGAAGGAATTTCATACAAAGCTCTCATTATCGTTTCTATTAAAGCTGCATTGTCCATATAATAACTTCATCCGACTTTCATTCCCTGAGCTTCTGACGCAACAATCATGGAATTAAAATTTGCAATGAGCTTTTTTTGGCTTGACTAACCGGATTTGACGAAGGCACTGCGAATAAATCTAACATTCCCTTGAGCTGATGTAAAAAATTAAATGGTGGTTGAACGGATAAGAGATTTAAAAAAAATATTTAAAAAATGTCAAATTCTATTGGTTAGGAAGCGGAAGCGGAGGAACCACTTCCGTTACGAGACCTTTTGGACAACCTTTGGTACTCTTGGCTCAGGAGTCGTCACCTGCGACCTCATCAACGAGGTCATCTCTACGACGAAAACGCAGTATTAACAAAAGAAGATGATTGCTACGAAAATAACTCGCGAATTCCGCAAACAATGAACAAACGTATAATTTAATATTTCTACGCCTGGCAACTAAAGTCCGGTTTACTAAATTTCGTTTTAAATTTGATATTAAATTTGATTTAAATTAATGTCTTACACATTAAATAATTTTTCCAGCTTTTTTTAATTCTACTTCAGATTCTCTAAATTTTGTTTTCTCTCAATTTGAAGAATTTTGTTTCTTATTTTCAATCCCATTGTGAACTTTTTTCGATTTATTAAGAAATTGGGCAGTCTGACCCTGATGTTGTTATGGAATTGTTTGGGACTGGAATATATTATTTTCCAAGGCAAAATATATAACCCATATTTTTTGCTTTTTACCAACAAATTTTTTTCATGAACTTAAAGAAATTTAAAGAAGTTTAAAAATGAGTGAAATGGCGCACATTTGTCAAAATGTACGCCATTTTTGTAGATTCATAGTAATATGAGGGAAATATAAAATAAACAGTTGCAAAGTTTATAAATGTCAGATCTTTCAGGTTTTAAATTAAAAAGTTGATGAAATTATGATTTTTTCTATTCTGTTTTGATTCATTTTACTTCTTACTTTACTCGGTAATAATAACGCAGTGTACTTAAAAGGAGAAGAAGCAGAAAAAATAAAAAAGACAAAATGAGCAAAGAAGTAAAATTAATCAGAATAGATCAGCAAAAATAAATTTTCTCACTTATGTAAAATCTAAATTCTGTAACTGTGTATTCTTTAAAATTGACTCTGTTAGAAATATTCTGACATTCACGAAGTTATAACGTTGCAAAACTAACAAAAATGTTGAATTTGAATTTTCTGCAATTCGTCATAATATAATGAAATTGCAACGAAATTTTAGTAAATTTATCTTAAATTACGAAAAAAGTTTCGTAATTTCCTGTCATATGTAACGGCATAAAACTTCCGGTACTCGAAACGCAAAAACTTTTCTGCTACAAGTTTCGGAATTTTCAGATACATTATATAAAAAAATTCCGCAATTGTATCTAAAAATTACGAAATGTGTAACTGAATTTTCCTAAAATAATCTTAAATTTACGAAACTTGTAACTTAATTTTCCCAAATTTATCATAATTTTTCGAAATTCATCATCTGGATGATATAATTTTGCGGGGGAAAAAATACCGAAAATATAATTACCGAAACAGAAAATTTGCAAAACATGAAAATTTCAGAAATTTTAAATTAACAAACAAATAAATGAAACTGCAGAAAATATTTATTCACAAAATTAGTACATTTTCGAATTTAGTAAATTTCTGGATTACAAAATTACGGAAGTTTCAAATTCCCGAAAAAAGAACATATTTAACTAGGGGGCTGCGTCCCCTGCGCGCGCGCGAACCTCCTTTTCAGGTAAATAAGCATAAATTAACAAAAATTTGGGTCTATATTTTTACCCAAAGCTGGGCGAGGTCATGGACAATGGGCACGGCCAATGGTCGTTATCATAGGTGTAATTTTATACTCTTGCGGTAATTTTACACATTAAATCAATGTTTTCAGTTAAAGTGGTATATTTGGGGTAATATCGGACAACAAATAATGCGGTAATATGACATAGGATTATATAATATGTGGGGTTATGTGGCATATAGGGCAATATGTCACATGAGGTAATATGGCAATTGGGTTAAGGTGGCACATCGGGTCTATGTTTCTGATTAGGGTACTATATTTAGGGTAAAATGGAACACGGGATAACGTGACAAGACGGGAAAATGTGGGACACGGGTCAATGTGGCAGATAGGGTCTCTGTTTCTGGTTAGGGTAGTATATTTAATACAATATTGTATTATCTTATCCGAAAACATATACAAAATTACATCATGTTTTTAGTTAGGGTGATATATTTAATACAGTATCAGTAGGCCCATATCGCCTTCCCTATTTCTTATGCACAGGAAAAATTGTTACGTATTCTCACTCGCGATCTTTACGCCATAATTTCTAAGCATGTATTTAACATAATAATTTTGTGAACGCGGGTAATGAAGAATAAATAACTAAAGTTTCTGTTAACATCAATATAATAATGCCTTATTTAGCTTCTATGGTTGTAATGTTGTTGTAAAAAGTTAGGACTTTGTGCAAGTTGCCAAAAAAACTTCTCCAGCATCAAGATTCAGGGTTTTCTTCACCCCAGGGTTTATAAAGAGCTGTGGTGACTTCTCTGCCTTCCTCATTGAGCATTCTCGAGAGGGAGAGGGGGGATACGGTATTTAATGGGTAGCCATCTTTCTTCATAACTTTGATCCCGTTTATTGTGGTGGTTGTGTGTTCTCTCTCTTCTATTCGTTTGCGCCAAAGGATGTGCAGTCACCGCATTCAAAATATTATTGCGTTTCCAAATTTATTTTTTTAAATAATGAATGAAATACAGCACATCTTATGTAACATTTAATTTGAATGCACGGAAATTTTGTAGTTTCTACAAACTGTTTCATCCACAGCTGATAAATAGAGGTTAGGTAGGGATAAACTGAGAATAAAACGTCTAAATTTGAAACATTATATTGAAGTATTTTCTTCTATTTTAATGCAGATTAATTGAATTTATTCTAAAATCTGTTCAACAATCATTAAAAAAAATGGGGAGAGAGTTGTTTTGTACAGATGAAATCGAGACTACACTCAGAAAAAAATTTATCTTGAACTAAAGAAATCGTTTCTTTATCATAGTTTTTTTCAACTGACCCAAAAATACATTTAAAATAAAAAAACATTTGTTTGATCTTAAAAAATGATGTAGTTCGTATTTTTTGGTTTAAAGAAATTATTTCTGTAATAGGTTTTCTTTAATTTAAATAAATATTTGTTTGATTCAAAGAAATTTCAGTCGGAAATGAAAGCAGTAATATATTTGAGTTCAGTACTTTAAATAAAAGAAATTATTTCTTAAAATCAAAGAAACTGTTTCTTTAAATCAAAGAAATTATTTTAACACTCGAAACAGCTACTTAGCTACACGCCTGCGACATGTGATTCAAGGACGTTCCTGTACGTTTGGTTTATTTTTATCAGTTAAAAGTGGTAATTATGAATAAGAAAACCTGTGACGTGTTGACGAATTGGGGATTCGCCGATAAAATCCCACAATTTTATTTAAGTATTATTTCCTCTATTTTACTGTGATATAGTTACATATATGGTGATTCCTAACCTCATTTCCACAACATCGAACAATGCCGGTCATATTGGAACATTTTATTGCTTTAAGTATCGACAAAAAATTTGTGTTAGGAGATTAATTTTTTAATTAAAACAAGTGTAATATATATTTTGTTTGTGAGACATTTAAAAATATACATATTTAGATCCGTATTTCCCTCCGAATAGCAACTATTAATCTAATAAATTATTTGCTCAAGATACATAATAAATTATTACTTTGATTTAAAAAAATTGTTTTGTTATCCCGATAAAATATTTCTTTAAATCAAAGAAATATTTAGGTTCAATGACTTAAATTTTTCTTTAAATTAAAGAAAAAATTACATTGAAACAATACCCATTTCTTTAAAGTAAAGAAAAATATACATTGAAACAATATAAATTTCTTTAAATTAAAGAAATATTTTTGTAAAATGGAAGAACATTTTTCATTCAAACAGTAAAATATTCTGTTCAACCACAAAAAGAA
>CAKNWT010275687.1:11958-23958 GCA_932066315.1 Andricus coriarius | reverse complement strand
TAAACATGACTCGATTTATTTTGAAAAAACTGAACTCCACTTTATTGCCCGTAAAAACAGGCAAAAATGGCCAACTTTGCGGGGTCATAACTTATGCCCTATTATAGGTAGGATATTGTTCTTTTTTTGAAATCACAGCAAATTGAGTCTACTTTCACTCACCTGTGAAACACTTTTCCGTGTAGTATTTAGGTGCAAAGGTACACAGTGTTTTTTGAAACATAGTGATTTTTCGCTGAAAATCCATAAAAGTGGGGTTTTTTCAATATGTCCTAACTCGAAACCTATGAAAGATAGCGGATTATTTTTCTAACCAAATTTTCTCATAATTTTGTTCTCTTTCTTTTTTCTTTTGGACATTTTGCTCTAAAATGCAATGGGAATTATCCGTCCACGCAAAAGTAACTTTTGGAACTGTTATCGAAAAAAAAACCGGTTTGGCAATTGATCTGTTCTAGCATTTTTGATATGTTAAAAAGGACCAGTTAACGAAACTTTCTCATTAATAACATTTCAAAAAGGAATTTTTTCGGAACAAAACTACCAGATGGCTGGACTATTAAGCAAAATAAGTTTCTCTTCTTTTCAATACATTTTTTCATTTTTTTTTGTCACATTACAAAATCGAATGTAAGACTTTTCCAGAAGAATTGATAACAATTTTCGACCAAAAAATCAGCCAAAATTGTTTTTGTTTTTCTTGTTTTTTTTAATCTTATAAAAAACCTTTCTAGAAGAATGAAACAAAAATTCCGACCAAAAATTAGTCTACGAAAAATTTGGTAAAAATATGTGCTTGAGCAGACAGCCCAAAAAGTTTGTTGAAAATAGAAAGTGCCAAGGCAAGGTTTTGGAGGCACTTTTTTTAAGCCTCGACTTGCGAGACTTCCCAAAACTCTTCAATGTGTCTACAATGCAACGCAATTTTCCAAATTTCGAAATATGAAATTGTTTACTAATTAGAGGCCGTTTTCCATAAGCATATCATCTTGGAAAGAAATGATGATAGGAAGTTGTTGTATGGCTTAAAATGTGCAGTTTTGTAACGTGATTCAAGTACACTCTAAAAAATGAAATTAGATCAATATTTCGCGAAATAAATCTTCACGAAAATATTTCGAGATTTAATGAGAGTAGCTCGTTTTGGGAAGCCTCGCAAATCGTGGCTTAAAAAAAGTGCCTCCAAAACCTTGTTTTTCGGCACATTTTACATCAGCGCTATCGCATACATTTCTTTAGAACAACAATATACATATCGTTCAATTCGGAAGACTTTAGGCTTTAGGTGTACCTGGTTAGAATTCTCTGCTATTTTTTTCAACAAGTTGCGAGCGATCAAAGTCAGGGTCGCGTACTTTTTACGCCGACTTTAGTTATAATTCAAAGCATTATTAAATTCCGCGTCAAATGTGCCATATTTGAAGTATTTTTGATAAATATAGACTGGGTTATAGAGTTAGAAAACCCGGTCTAATTTCTGACACACTGATTCTTATATTCTCGGATCGCCTACTTTCTTCTTGAGAAAATGTGGGCCGAGACGAGCTGAAAGGGGGGATTCTCACCTGAACTCATACCGTACTCACATAATCGAACTACAGCTATTATAAATGTATCGAGTTATCGAAGAAATGAGCGATCCAATAGTAAAGATTGGTATGTCGCTGACCTGGTGCTAGGCAAATCATAGTCACATATATTCCGGGGAAATTAGACTTTTTCCCAGAAAATAAAAGAGTTTCTTTTTCTTCGCAATCATGTCCGTAAAGGCTTTAGAAATAAATATAAAAAAATTTCTTATCGGCTCGCTTACTCATACGCCTGTAGCTGCGAAAAATATCCCCTAGAAGGGTAGTAGCGCTGGTTTGTGGCTATTATTTACGAAAAGGTGCATCAGATAACAAAGATCAATAGAGGTCAAAATATTGAAAATAGAAGTTGCAACAAAAAAGGGTCTATACACTTTTGCTGTAACGACCATAGGTCATGCGCAATCAGCTCTAGGAGTGGGGGTTATGTTCAGGCTTATTGCGCGAAATGTACTCGTAGCGCAGAAAAACTAAATTTAGGAACAATAAATGTATTTTGCAATACATCAATTTTAACCCTTAAAGGGCATACCCCACGGGCTTTCCGACTTTTTCCCGATTTTCTACCTATTTTTTTGAATAGTTAAATTATCACTGTGGCTTTAGAGATACTTTTTTTCCTATTTTCTATTGTTTCAAAATCACTCATGATTTTTTTTGCAGACAAAAATATCTGAAGGTGTATTTGGAGGTGTGCCCTTTAAGGGTTAAAAGTATAAATTAATTTATACTTAATGTAGCACTGGGATCTCATTTTTAACGTACCCATGAGGTAGAGTTTTTGATGCGTTTTTTTATGGTGGTCTCCAATTTGTGTTGCCGTAAAAGTTTGGGTGGACGTTCTAATACAAAATGAAACACTACGCTCTGTCAGACCATGGCAACTATTGTTAATTAACAATAAAGTGAAAATCCAAACAAAGTATAATACGCTTGCTTGGATTATAGCTTCAGGTAAAAGACTGGTAAAAAGTGCATGGAACTAGATTTTTGGACACTAAAAACCTTCAAAATTATCTCTAATGGAAACCATAGGACTCACAGTTTACGAGATATTAATTTGTTAATTAATTGCAGCGTGTTTCCAGAGATTCCTGCATTTTAATTAATTTTGATTGTTATACAAAATATTCGGATCCGATTTTTCTTGTTAAATCTCTAAAGTGGAAGACTGAAAGTATTCACAACTATTTTTGCTGGCATGCGAAATCCAAAAATGGCAGACTTCGGAGAACCATTTTTTTATCACTAAAATTTGTTGCAAAAAAACCTGTGAAAAATGCAGTGCGTAAGTCACTTGGAGGATAGTTCTTCTTCAAGAAAATCTACTTAATAAACCCTGAAGTGGATGACGTACTATGCAATTGTTTATTTATGCTACATAAGAAATTGGATGGAGTACAAAATATTCAATACATAAACTCTACGTAATTTTTCAATTGAATCGAATGGCGTAATCAGTTTTTCCGCAAATCACATACAAACAAATTGTTTACACAATTTCTTTTAACAATAAGAAGAACAGTTACTTTTTCATGAAAAATCATCTTTTGATCAAGTGCCTTATGCTTTAAGAAAGTCTTTTTGTTGCTACTATATCCTTATTTCAAAATTTCCGACTTTCCCCTGACCAATTTTTCACTTTCCCTGACCGTCACTGATTGTCTGACTTTCCAATATTTCTTGATCTGTAGCAACCCTGTAAATGGATTTAAAAATGGTTTATAAACCAATTCCATTTTTAATCAGAAAAATTTCAAGAGTAATCTAGGTGTAGTCTAGTTGTATAATTCTGCATTGAAAATAAAGGAACCCGTGTTCACAATGTAATATATTTTTGTTTGTTTATTAGATTTGTTACAATCATTCGAAGATTACCTGCGAATTCTCAAAAATAGACAGAAAGTTATTTCAAAATGCAGAATTTTTTGAACGAGCGCAGGTATTTGGGATTTTCTTTTTTCATTCGATGTAGAAATTCTTGCTGTTTCAATTGATAAAAAAATATATATATTTTTGTGAAAATTAAAAAATGGCGGCTGTTTTCTTTCTAAATTTCTTAAAGGTGAATTTTCTCAAAAATCGAAGCAGTGTAGCAAGTTACCCTTGAATTGATTGGTCCACTCAATGTGGAAGCTTCGCCACTTCGTCGTCTTTCCATCTTAATCATTTTCAGCACCACGCACTCTAGGGTGATCGGCACTGTTTGCCGACACATTGTCGGGTGTTCTGCGCGTTGAATCGTTTCGAAACGCATCTAAAAATTTGTGGTGGTTTGGTGGTGTCATTTTTGTTCCCACGAGCAGCTACGGAAAGGGTTCGTCCGTCCTTGTAGAGCCCCGCATGTAAGGATAAGGCTGCATACTTTAGTGAGATCGCCCGGTATTCCAGAGTCACCGTTTAAGACACCTAACACATATGTCATTCAGCTTTCCTCACGGTCGTCACACCTCCGCTTGGAAGTTATTCCTTCGGGGACCGCTCCGGACAATTGCCGTCGACTGCTTATTATTTATTGCAACCATATTCAGCGAAACCCTGGGCGTAAAAACCGTGCCAAAAGCTGAATCGCACCTTGGTGAGGTGTCTTAAACGGTGACTCTGGGATACTGGGCGACCAAGAGTATGCAGCCTTATCCTTGCACGCAGGGCTCTACAAGGATGGACGAACCCTTTCCCTAGCTGCTCGTAGGAACAACAATGACACCACCATAACACAAAAAATTTTTAGATGCGGTTCAAAACGATCTAACGTGCAGAGCACCCGACAATGAGTCGGCAAACAATGCCGATCATCCTAGAGTTCGGGGTGCTGAAAATAATTTAGATGGAAACACGACGACAAACCGGCGAAACGCCCACATTGGGTGGACGAAACAACTCAAGGATGACTTGATAGACTGCTACGATGCCAGCAGTATGCCTGTTCACCGAGGCTTTATGGCGCGTATGCACACTCTATGGTGCCAGAAACACCCACAGAGCTTCAGCACGTGTCGATTCAATCATTGCGAAATCGACGTGTCTACCTCTGGAAAAATGGATATGTACGCGGAGGGCTTCCCCAACCGCTGCCTGATCAAGCTGCAGCCGAAGATAAGGAAGCGACATTAAGACCAACCGCGGAAAGCAGGCAACTTCTGAGAGATGATCACAATTACAGGACAAGAAGGAACATTAACATGCAAGTTCCAGCTAAGCCCCAAGATCGATTGCTCAGTTTATGGTGCTGCGAGAGCTTTGACTGATTCAAATCGAAGGCTCAAACCGACGATGGATCAAAAGACCAAAAGACGCTTGCATCAACTGAACAAGAAGATTGGATGGGCAAGACAGAATGCGTCCCGTGTTCAATGTGTGATTGACTACATAAGATCTGGTAGACCGTTCCCGGAAAGGGTTCGAATGTTCGCCCAAGAACTGAGGATCTTGAATCACACACTGAACAAGTCACAGCTGATGAAAATCAAGCAGCATATTGTTGACAAAATACAGCTGTTATCTGATGCAAAGAGGAGAATACAGAAGAGGGAGAGATGGATCAGGGAGAATCAAAAGTTTCTCGCTAACCCATCTCGCCTCTCCAGTGATGAGTGATCACCCTGTTTCTGTCAAAAATCCACCCAAGCCCAACGAGGTAGAGATTTTTTGGAGAGAGGTATACAAGCTCCCGAAAACATTCAAGTTGAAAGAAGATACTGACAATATCATCCGCCTCAAGGAGTTTTGCGACAACCTCATAAAATCTGAGGAGGAATGTCCATCAATCACTGCCAAAAAGGTGAAAAAAGCACTTAGAGGCACGAAGAACTTTTCCGGTGCTTTACCAGATTGTATCAAGAACTTCTGGTGGAAGAAGTTTACTTCTACACACCAATATTTCGCCCGGATATTCACCTCGTATGTAAACTCGGAGACGCCCATTCCGTAGTGACTGGTGTTAAGACGCACTATACTTCTACCGAGATAAGGCAACTTGTCCAACCCAGAGAATTACAAGCCAAAAAGTTGTTTGAACACACTGTATAAGATCTTTACAGCTATCCTAAACAACAGGATTGATCGACGAATTGAGCCTGTGTGGCGTGAGATGTACGAACAACGTGGCTCCAAAAAAGGGATGGCAGGATGTCAAGAGAACCTGCTAATTGACAGGTGTATCTGTAAAGACGCTGCAGCCCATCCACGCGTCCTGTCAATGGCCTGGATTTACTACCGGAAAGCTTTCGATTCAACCTCTCATAGACTTATCATCTGTCTGTTGGAAAGCTTGGAGGTGCATCCAAACATAGTAAGATGCGTAGAGAGATTGATGCCTCTTTGGAAAACTAGATTTACTATCTTATCTGGAAATTATCGTGTGACAACGAACAACGTCTCCTTCCAGAGGGGCGTCTTTCAGGGCGATACCATGAGTCCTTTGCTTTTTTGCATCACACTTCTGCCTTTATCTCTCGCACTACGAAATTCTTCTGGAAACCTCTGTGGAGACACTAATCAGCGCGAGCATAAGGTCACTCATGTATTTTATATGGATGACCTGAAGATCTATGCCTCTGGTAAAAGCAAACTTCAAACTGCCATAAATATCGTCAAGAAGTACACAGGAGAGATTGGGATGGACTTTGAGTTGGATACATGTGCCCAATTTCATATGAAGAAAGGAAAGATTGTTGGCGTTCCCGAGGACTTGAGCTTGTGGATATAAGTGTTATTAGACATCTTAACTCTGAAGAGACCTATACATACCTGGGCGTGCCTCAAAGCCGCATTCAGGACGTAACATCAGTGAAGAAGTCTCTCCGAAGCAGATACAAGCATCTTCTTCGACAGATTTGGTCTTCCAATCTGTCGGCGTTGAACAAGGTATCTGCGACATGCTAAAAATTTTAAATTTCTAGCTCCATTTAGTCTGATATGACGTTAAAATATTCTTTGTATTAGAGGATATAACTTTGATCGATATTGTAGATTTCCATTTTCACAGTATGTGTGAAATGATTTCTCTTATGGTCGATCCGTTACTATCTTCGATGAGAATACAGATTTCTATTATGAATATAAGGGCATAATTTTACCCCTAAATATTTTTTG
The DNA here is from genome assembly GCA_932066315.1 of Andricus coriarius. Classification (NCBI taxonomy): domain Eukaryota; kingdom Metazoa; phylum Arthropoda; class Insecta; order Hymenoptera; family Cynipidae; genus Andricus; species Andricus coriarius. Next base: position 17,275 of record CAKNWT010275687.1, on the reverse strand, counting down.
TTATTATTGCCAAAATTCTGAGATCTTCCCTACACAAAAAGGAAAAAATATATAATAGATATGAGACCAAAAATTGAAAACCGGGGCACCAGAAAAAAAAATTATTTAACAAGACTTTTAATGGGTTCTCAATCAATGAAATTTCATAAAATAGTAAAATACATCTATTGGAGGAAGGGAGAATAACAGATTTCTCTTTTTATATGAAATCATATTTTTAATATATTCTTGTATTCACAACAAATACACAGCACATAATTTTTTTTTTTTTATATTCGCAACAAACATACAGATGAACGGTGCAATGTTAGTCACTCCTGATTTAAACGAACCATGCACTTGTCAAATGTTTTATTTATGCTGTCAGAGTAAAAGCCATTTATTGATGTTATAATTTCCAACATTATATAATACAGTCTACAATAATGAAAGAACTGAGCGTAAAGTGATTTACGAATTTGTGATGTTGCGAAGCACAAATGCATTAGCGATTTTTTTATTTTATAAGAAAATAAAACATTTATCCTTGCAAACAAATTTTTTACATTGTTCAACTGTATATTTGTTGCGAATATAAGAAACTATAGGTAAATTATGTGCTGTGTATTTGTTGTGAATAAAATAATATATTAAAGATATGATTTCATATAAAATGAGTAATCTGTTATTCTCTCTTCCTCCTTCTGATGTATGTTACTATTTTATAAAAATTGTATTCGTGGAAAACGCATTAAAAGCCTTGTTAAATAATAATTATTTTTTTGTTTCTGGTACCCCGGTTTTTAGTTTTTCATTTGGGTTCTATCCGAATGACCATATCGATTTTCAAAAACTCTATCTTTATATTCTTTTTGCCGTCCCTAGTAAAATTTTGATTTTTTCTCCAGGTTTCTCTCTCTGTTGGTTAGATTACTTCATCTTCATTTTTACGCGGTCTAGTATTATTTCCATCGTTCCTTTCCCACTTGATATTTCTATCTCTATTTCACCCCATTGGTCTATCTCTACGAATATTCCAAATAGAATCTCTTTAAGTGCAATCACGCCCAGCAAGTGTTTTTGTCACTGGAGACGAATTACCCAAATCTATCGAAGGTAGATTACACTGTTTTTGGCAGCTGCCTAAAGATTCGTAATTCCTCATATATTCTGAAAGCGGTGGGTCTTAGTAACTCGCTTGCCTCACATGCTGTTAAAATATTGAACAAAACTTCCATCTGCTTTTGTGAAACTCCTGCTTCTCCAGTCAAAACCTGCCTCGACCCTGTACTCAGTTGAATTAAATTCATCAGAGAAATCCGTTTGGAATTGCTCGAAGTTCGTTCATTTTGTAACGTTTGCGCCATTTGTGGTGACTGCGTTTGGCGGGGTAACGTATAGAATAAAAACATTCAAAACTCACCTTTTATATGAGACTCAATTTAATTAAAAGAATATATCAACCTGATCCGTGATCATTTTCTCTCAGATTGTCGATAAGGCTTTGCAGGTGTTTACGAAATCGTTACTGTCGATGTGGGGGAGCGAGGGATCAGTACCCTCTAAATTGAATGCTACGTCAATCGACCGAGAAAAAAGGATCCGAGTTACAATTCAAGACAACTGTGATCTGCATATTACTTATGGTTTTCACTTACTTGAATTCCTGTCGATTTTTTAATCCAGCTTTTCATCAGAGCTCGAATCACCGAATCCGACACACAGGTCATCTTAATTGCATCCAAAAAATTGTTTTGGTTTGGTTGGAAAATTAGGCCAAATGTAGGCTCCGGGAGAGACGATCGCGATTGTTCTTCCAGAACAATCGATCCCGACGCAACTGGAGGTATAAGTCTTCCGACTCGTCACTTCCCACAACACCAGAAGACGAACGAGTCGGGAAAATCACTTCACAAAATTATAGTCAAATATACTCGAAGTTAGAAATGAAAATTGAGATTTATTAAAAGAACTGTACAGTAGGAAAATACCTTAGTGTCAGCAAAATAAAATACAACTCGCTAAATTCCTGTAGTCCTCACAAAGGTGAAGATCGATCTGGTCGATCAGAGAGGGAGGAGGTCCCCCGTTCAAGCAAGAGACACGCTGCTACCTGCCTCCCCACTTTAGAGGAAAGAGAAACTCAAAACTCGAAAAAAATCCATAGGGAATAACCATTGGAGAACAACACTATAAATCGAATCCGAAAAATTCTCTAACGAGACAAACAAACATCAAGAGAAATAATTATTAATGGCAGGTTTGACATTAAAATTAATAAATTTACCATCAGCTATCTGAGAAGCTTGGATGCACTTTGTTCCTGGAAACTATATTTCTTAACCATTATTCCGTTCACATGCTAATCAGCATAATAAATAACTTCTGTTATTCAATACAAAACAAAATTCGAAATACACATGAAATCAATAATGTCCTCTAGACTTCAGTCTCATAGAAAACAAACCACGGTTATATAGCTAAATCAGTGTCTCAACAATCTATGACAGTTTTCACCATACCGCTTGGAGGAGAAGCAGTCTCCTATGTCAAACTGGCAGCCAGAAAGCCACCGGCAAATGCTAGCCCTCGCCAGGCTCTGGTGCAATCAGTAATGGGCACTTCAATTCAATCTTTTTATACTTTGACCAATGGACATTTCAATTGGGCCTGCATGGTACATTGTACCATGCTCCCTCTTCAAAATCTTTTTTAAAAATCTTTTTCTAGAAATCATGAAATTTTATTTAAATTCTTTATCACAATGTAATAATCAACAAAAATATTCGTTTTCAAAATACTATTCTCAATTTTCCTATATAATTGACTCTTTTATTTACGAAACCTTAACGTTTCAAATTTCCACGATGCCACATCTAATTTGCATTGTTCTTGGAGGAAACTCTCGTTTTCTTTTTTTAAAATTTTACTATTCTAACTGAACTTCACCGCTCTACCTGATGTTAAATCATCATATTCCGATGTTAAAAATCATGTTTTAAAACACTTTTACTTTTTATGTAATTTCTTTTGTAATTCTTTTAATAGATTTAACCATGGATTTCTGATGAGGTTACTATGACTAGTGACGAAACGTCAACTTTAATTAAATATTATTTGGTCTCGAAGTGTTGTTAATTTTCTTCCATACAATGTTACCTGATTTTGTATGTTAGATCAGTCATTGACCCTAATCAAAAAAACGGATACTAATGTCGTATCGACGAATACTGTCATACGCACTAAAGCGTAAAATATCAAGTGGTGTTGGTTCACAAATCGTGACGAATCGCCACGACTGACTTCCTGTGACCTTCCTCCTGTATTGACCTGCACGGTCGGGGTCCCTTCAATTCAGGCCACTTCTGTGCCTGATCTGTTTACAGCAGTAGAAAATAGTGTTCTCATTTCTTGTAAAATCTTACAAGACGCATTATGAGACTTACCTATTTGCCTACAATTTATTCTAGGGAATATCGATTTTTAACATATTGTGAACAAGTCTACTTGCAATATCTGTAGAAAAATCGACATTATTGAGATTTTTTGTCTGAACCGAAAAAACAACTTTTAGAATGCCGAGCTGACCGAGGCTACTATGAAATATACTGAGTTACTCAACAGACTTCTCATTTTTCCACTGACATATAAGTTTGAGAACTTTAGATTTTTAACATGTTGTTAACAAGACTATTTACAATATCTGTAGAAAAATCGACATTATTGAGATTTTTTCGCGAACCAAAAAAACAACGTTTAGGTTGCCGAGCTAACCGAGGCTACTATGAAATAGACTGACGTATTCTACAGACTTAATATTTTTCCACTGACAAAAAACCGCAACTTTTTAGCACTTATCTAAGAGAATGTAGTTATAGACAATAATAAGTTGTTTAAACGACTATGTTTGTTTCATTGCATTATTTATTACTTCGCTAAGTGAAAAGTGGGAAAAAAGTTCAAAATTTCAGAAGAAACCACAACTATCTAGCATCGATAAAAAATAATATATTTATAAACAATAATAATTTGTTTATATAATTATTTTTGCTACATTGAATTAAATATTAACTCACTCAAAGTAAAAAGTAGAAAAATAGTTTAAAATTTAAAAAAAAAACAGCAACTTTCTAGCATTATTCAACAATAAGAATAATAATAATAAACCTTCGTCTCCAACTGTCCGGTCTGCCGCGTAAGATCATCCGCGGCTAGAGACCTGATTCCAAGGAACAGTTTTGCACGATGTTGTCTCGCGTAAATTTCCCGCTCTTGCTTACCTTCTAGGACAGAAGGAGCAGAAGTCAATTTTGATACCTTTACTTAATTATTGACCTCACTCTTATTGAAAACTTTACAAAAACTTGAATTTTTTGTTTTAACTGCCTTTTTTGAATAATAAAATCGCTTCTGATTTTTTTGAATATTCCAGGTGCATTGTCGAAATATGGAAGAAACTGTTTACAAAGCATGAACGAAAATCTAAAACGATTACTATGCCCAAAGTAATGTGAAACATAGAGAAATTTTTCAACAATATTTAATAAAATAATAAACATATTGCAAAATCGCATACACTAAGTGAGAGATAGTCCTTAATCAAGATCAAATCTGTATTTTGGATTTCTTTTTTGGGTAACTAGCTGGCACGTGTACAAGTGTAAACCACAAAAAATAAGTAGTTTTTCTATTTTCTGAGCAAAACATTATTTTTATGTAAAAAGGAGAAGAATCTCTTTTGTAGAGGAAAGAATTTTGCACATTTTTCTACAAAACGTCAATTTTCCTACAATTAGCCGTTTCCGGGATAAACTCGAAAACCCGATAATCGCCGCCATTTTTCAATATAAATTGTTTATCCATTGTTCAATCGATATCATACGTTTACAGGTTCATTAATAGCCTATCAGGAAGGGTTTAGATCAATTTTCAGCCTGTTATTAATTATTTTCTTTATCCGTATTCTTTTGTGTTTCGTTGTCTGGCCTATAATATATTTTTTAACAGTGATTGGTAATTATTAAAAGAATTTTCATTTGTTCAAACAAAAAATGTTCCCTGTAAATCGTGAAAAGTTATTATTTTCTGCAATTAGCGAAACAATTCACGAATGTTGAGCGTAATATCTTTTTTTTTGAGATACTTAGCAATTACTTAAACAAATAATAATCATTCACTTGCGCCTTTTCACAGGCAAGGTGGAAAAAAGTATTTATTTCGAATCTCTTACACTATGTCGTTTATTATTCAGTATTTCCTTATCTCAGAACGAAAAGGAGAAAGATCTAGTTAGAGAACGAAGAATGGCTGTTTAATACACAAGAGGTTACGGAGAGGC